>MU226225.1:630269-675210 GCA_018584345.1 Thuja plicata
AACTTGATCTAGAATGACCATGGGTTATTTTGTCCATGGGTTATTTTGACCATGGGTTATTGTGACCCTGGGTTATTATGTCCTTGGGTTATTATGGCGGGGTTATTGTGTCCAGGGTTATTTTGGCTGGGTTATTATGTCCGGTTACCGTTGTGTACATGTGGCCATGGAATTTCTACTTGATGATTGGGTTCCCACCTACCTAGGTTAGTACCATAGTGAATCCCCATGGAAACCCCTTAGTTATGGAGCTTGAGGAGTGGTCTATTCAGTTGAATTTTGTGGGTAAGATTTTAAGGCAAGTTTAGGAGGCTAGAAAGGTACCTAGGGGTGTGTTTTGGAAATTTTTAGGTATCCCATTTGATATGCCTATGTTTAAGGGTCATTTAAAACCATGGGACAACCCTTAGTTGACCAAAAGACCCATCCAAAAGTTGGATTTTCAAGATGGACGAAAATCAACTTTTGGAAGCTTGGTCGTGGTTAGACAACCCTTCCTTTTAGGTGCAAAGACATGGTTTACTTTTTTAGTTACCTTTCTAGAATATATTTTTAGTAAGCTTGTCAGAAGCTTAGCGAAGAAAAACTAATGAGAAAAATTACCTTTTCCCAAGAGCACTTTAGAGGCCTTTTTACTGAATACTCTCTATGGATGAGAGTTTGAACACCTACTCTCTATCGTAGAGACATATTTAGTTTTTGAGAAGCTTGGGAGAAGGAGATTTAGGCAAAAATGGAGCTCTTCAACAAATTCATACCTAAATATTGGATCTAGGTTGGTGAAACCATCTCTTTGTGCTTGTAGTATTTTCTTGAGATGCATTAATGGTTGAAGAATGTAGTTTAAGTGGAAAATACTTATTGTATGCAATCTTATAATTTTTGTATATGTGTTGTAATCGAGGCTTTATCTTTGGTTTCCTTCTTGTATTGTGATTTTTTTCTTTGTGAATGGGAGTCTCAAGGTCCACTGACCCTTGGGAGGGAAGAGTAGCCTTGGGGGTGAAGGTTTTAGGAAAGCCCATGGGGGAGAGTCTCTCCTCAGGGCGGAGAGGGAAAAAGCATGGATTTATGGGCTCCATGTAATCATTCCATTCTTTATTTTGGGACTCATAAGGGAGTTTTTTTTTGGCTTGATGCCTTGGGGGTCATATAGGAGCTATTTTTGGCTTAATGCCTTGGGGGTCATAAGGGTTTCATTGTGCTTTTGGGAAGGGGTTGAGAAGATGATTTTGAAAACCCATGCGAAGGATTGTTCTTTTGCTTTTGGTATGGGATTTCCAAGTGTTGGAAGAGCTATTTGTAAATCCATCTGAATGCTTTTTTTTTATTTCCTATTGGAATAGGATTTCTCCACATAGGGTACTTGGTCCACTTCACCCCATTATAGGGTCAATATGTGACCCATTGTGAAAACCATGGTTGGGAGTCTTATGTTGTGTTGGTTGTTTTGTTATTCTATTATGTATGTGTGTAACCTACTTATGTTGGGTTTCCCAAGCTCGGGGGTGGCTTCTTCAAGGCCTAGGCTAGGAGGTGATCATGTTGGAAATATATGATGTACCCAGTGACTGGGGTGGGTGGGGGGGTGGATCAGGAACCAATAAAATGTAATCCTTTTAAACTATAATTAGATTAACTTGTTTGTTTGCATGCATAGAACTTGAAAGTAAAGAATCATACACAACACATACACAATATTTGGTTACCCATAAACCTTCCAAAAGAAAGTAAAATTGGGGTGGGGATAATAGCCAAAAGATTTAGTACTGCAATATAAATTTAGCCTGTTAGAGATTACAATGACCACTTTCGATGGTCTTACCTGTTAGGAGCATAGAATGGACTATTAGGTCCACCTTGTTAAAGGATTTTATACAATACAATAAGTAATGCAACTCTATTAAGAGATTTAGAGAAAGGACTATTAGGTCAACCTTGATAAAGGGTTTTACTGATCCACCTATGAGAACGAACCAGTTGATGATCTTCTCTACTCTATGCAACTATGATTGTTGAATGAGATCCTTCTGGATATAACTGATCACCTAAATGTGATAGATGAAACTTTGTTGTCCTGAATACTTTTGCTCTTTACTCAAACTGTCATTCACATGTCTTACACTTATACATATACATACATTTAATTCCTTTTATATATTCTTTCTTCATTTTGGATAAAACAAACTATCTTACATATGTATCTTATCCAAACAAATAAATCTACAAGTCGGCTTCCAATAAACAAAATGA
Source organism: Thuja plicata (assembly GCA_018584345.1). Taxonomy (NCBI): domain Eukaryota; kingdom Viridiplantae; phylum Streptophyta; class Pinopsida; order Cupressales; family Cupressaceae; genus Thuja; species Thuja plicata. The sequence continues at coordinate 632,523 of MU226225.1, forward strand.
TGTTTAACAATACATGTAAAGTTGGCTACACACTGTCACTTAGGTCCAGAAGTCTACTCAGGTGATAAACTATCACTCAGGCGATACTACAAATCAATCGGGTCATACTAATCACTTGGGCAATGATGGTCACTCGGGCAATGTTGATCACTCAGGCAACACTGATCACTCAAGACTTGCATAATGCTTGTTGGCTCAGTCAATACTAGATGACTAAGTGTTTTGACACTAATTAACAATATGTCTTTCCATAAGGTCTACAATCTCCCCCATTGGCATTAGTGACAAAAACACTTATCATTGAATTATGTATATGATATGTCAAAACTCCCCCTTACCGTCTGCTCGGGTTTTGACACTTGCTTCTACTCCTCAGGTCCAACTGACTCTTTTTTTGTGTTTTTTAAAAATTGTTTTTGTAAAGTATTTATTCTTCACTATTCCACTATACATGTGTTTCCTCAATTATATTTCCCCTTTATTACAATATAATGATATTTGCCCCTTGTTTTTGACAAAAATACCAAAAGTGATATTTACGAGGTTATTCCAAACTAAGATAGGAAATAACTATGTACCTTCACAATCTGAGACAAAGTGTTGTCCCAATTTTCCTGTAGCACCTTCATGATGTGCAATTCAATTTTTAGCTCTGCAGACAACTATATCATTAGCTCTGCAACTGAGAATTTTTTGTCATGAATGAATGCCTTTGCATGTGTGATGTGTTTCTGCATTGCATCCATCTGTGGTAGTAGTTGCCTTTGTGTAGTTGTAAGTGACTCTCTAGTTCTGGCTTCTTCTCTCAACAATTTAGCCTATAGATCAGTAAGATACTTGATCTTCATGAAGTGAGCTGAACTAGTGTTTGGGTCAAGTGCTAAATGCCTTGCAATTTCCTTCATATCTTCATCAATCTTCACTATTTTGTTCTTGATCTCCATAGTAAAGTTAGAGGTGTCACTTGAATTTAAAAATAGTGCTACCACATTGGTGACAATGGTTTCTAAAGTGCTAATGATATTGATAAGCTTCACCTAGTCAATTGCAATCTTCTTTGCAATGTTTTCTAGAACCTTGTTCTCATATTTCTTTTTTGCTTTTTCAAGTAACCTCTCTTGACCATTCATATATGTTGAACTTGTGGAAAATGTCAAAAATTTGGTTCATTATTGAGTCACTTTAATTAACTTCAATCTGTAATGCATCTACAAATATGCCTTTGACATCTTGAAGTACTTTATTACTTTGCCTTTCCTTTCGGAGCTTCTGTTGCATACCTATTTTCTTCCAATGTTCTCCTAGAATATTCATTTTCTCTATAGATAAGATGGATTGATCCCAATTTAGAATTACAATTTCTTCGTCAAGATCTATCTCATTAGTATTTACTACTTTTTATTTTCCTTTTATCTTAGGACTTGGTGAAGAAACAATCTCCTTATATTTACCTTCCTCATCCTTTTCCTTATCATTCAATCCAATCAAGTCATTTACCTTTACAGTACCAATTGTTGAATCAATGTTAACTGATGAGTCAATACTGGTAGTAGAAATATCTACCTTGTCCTTCTACGACTCAGGTATGCTTGGCTTAGTAGTAAGTGGAGCCTATTGCTCAGTTTCTACTTGTTCATATGTGGATTCTAGAACCTTTTCCTTGCTCAGAGGTACTATATTATGGATAGGAGATTGGGGTAATGATGCCATTACCTCTACTACAATCTTCTCAGCATTGGACTCTTCAATAGTCTATACCTTGGGCAATGTATCATCATTTTCCTATTCTAGAGGGTATGTACTTGGTACTTTTGCCTTATCATTGTCTTCTTTTATCTCAAATATTTATTTCCACACTAATGTGGCACATTGAACTACATCTTCTATATTTTTGTTCAATATTTGGAATGCCCTAAATCTGGGGGTGTGATTATTTTGATATTTACTCAATGCCTCTTTTACTTATTTTCCCTTCAATGCAGGCATGACTTGCTTCAATGTGTGTTCCCTTATATCCTTTTTAGTTTGGACTGCATTATTCCAGGGAATAGAGACTACCTTGAATAGGTCTTCAGTCATATGACTCTTCAGCTTAGAGGGGTCATATTTCCATTTTCCCATTTTCTCCACCACTTCTTCTTCAATGTTCTTCTTTTCTTCCTTAGTCCTATAATCATAATTTAGTGACTTCAAAGAACTCATGCCTCTTCCTTCTTTTACTTCTTTAATTTTCTGATCAAGTGAGGGTGGTAGTTTCATGAAAACCACAGTATTAGTTTCTTCATCATCATCCTCATCTTTACCCAATACATGTTTTCTCCTTGATCTTCTAATGGTGATAACAGGGGTAGTACTTTTTGTCTTTTTCTACTTGGGTTCTTCCTTCCTCTTCTTCCGAGGAGGTTCAATATCAGTCTCTTCCTTTTCTTCCTCAGGTTCAACATCCTCTATTTTAACTGTATCCTCTTTACTCTCAGAGATGGAAAGAGAGTCAGAGGTCTTTCCATACCTCTTCTTAAATGTATCAAGCCTCTTCTTTCCTCTTTTCAAAATCTAGGGAATCTCAATCTCCAAAGATATCCTTCTCTTAGCTTCCTCATATGTTTCAAACTAGTGTGCCTTTGGATTGGCAGGTTAATTTACAAGAGCCTATATGATGTCTCTTGTGTCATCTATGTTGACCTCATATGAGAGGGGCTTTACCCATGCAACCCTCAACTTTACTGATTGTATATAAACCTTATCACAATCAACTAGGAAACAAATTTCATCTTTGTAATCTTCAACTAGTTGTTTAGGAATTTCGTACCTACTCTACATCTTCTGTTTCAAATTCTCAAAGTATCCATCCATAATGTTATCAAATTTATCTCCTAACTCAGCTATAAATTCATTAATGTGAGGGATTATTGGTCTATACCTCTTCCATGCTATTGTACCCTTGGAGGCAAAGAAGTTCTCAACATAAAATATTATGTAGATTAGAAGAGAGCCATACCTACATGGATTGGTCTTGGATACTCGGATGTTTTCCATATTCTTTCTCAACTAGATGAGCTACAATTCTACTAGGTCGAATACCAGATTACTCTTCACCTCTTTGTATGCTAGGTCAGCAACTTCACATGGAACACTGTTAGGACTACTCAAACTATATATCTTGTGGGCTATAACATGAATGCCAAACTTTAATTCCATATAAGTTATCCCCATTAAGTCTCATGCCTCTACCATCCCACTCGACAAGAGTTAACTTTGCTAGGTCATCCCAGGTTAGGGTTTTGGTATCTTTTGGATTTTATAGCATAGGAAACCTAGTGACACGGTGTATCATCTTCTTCGTGATCTTCACAAGATGTTCCAACCACATGTGCATGTCGTGGATACGGATAAGGACATATCTCATCCAATTTATCTTGAAATTCATTGGCATGTGTATGATGTTTGTTAAACCCTTGGTTTCGATGTGATTATTTTTGGGCTTCAAACTCCCATATGTACTTAATGCATCATATGATTTATTCATCTCAATGGTTCTAAGCTCTTATATGCTGCAGTGATATAAGCTTCAGATTTCATTAACCAGTAACACTTTAAGAGGAATTAGGGAATGAGCTCCCATTGGGTCTATCTCCTCTGCAATTGATGGATGAAGCTTAAACACTGGAGGATCACAAATTACATTTATCACCAACATCTCAGAACCTTTCTTAACCTTGCTACTGGAAGTGGATTCCATATTTTTAGGATGAAACGACCAAACTTCTCTTTCAATAACAAATTCAAACTAAATTGCTAAGGGCTCTAAATTGATCTATAAAATAAAAAATTTGTAAAGAATAACCTTTACAACCCTTCATTTATAAGATATTTTCAACATTTATATTATTTCATTAAATACTCCATACATAGTAGCTGGCATGACTCAGGTGTTTCTCCAAGATTCACTCAGAAGCTCGGGTGAGACTAACTTCCCAACTATCAATACTGCCTGACTCAGCTCAGTTAACCTAGAGTAGCTCAAGTGTTACTAACATTTTAACTCAGATAGAACTATAATATGTCCTCATGCATCAATATGCAGATATGGACTCTCTATCTCATCTAGAACAAATGTATGATGGCTTTTATTTCACAATTCTAGTAGTCTCCTTACATTCCTATTCTGTAATTGTAGATCCACCCAGCTCATTGTTTCGCATACCAATAGATCCTTTATTTCTTTGATCTAAATTATCAGAGGATTTCCTTACCCATTTCTTTCTCATCTGAGTTTTGATTTCTGAGACTTTAGCTTTTCCATTTTGAAAACCAGTATCAACTTTTTCTCTGTTCATACAATTCTTTCTTAGATGACCGAGTTGCTTACACACATAACATCTCTTAGTAGGATCCCTTTTTCTGAAGTGATTCTTCATACAATTTTCACCTATGTGCCCATATTCACAAAAATGACAACATCTATACCATATGTTGTAATCCCAACCAAAAATTTCCTTGGCTAATTGGTCAACAAGATTCCACTTCTTAGTTCTACTCTCGGAAGATCTATGATCTTGTTTGTTACACTTGTAGCATTTTCCTTCAAACTTAGGTTTCACTTGCATTCACTTTCTCTATGTCCATGTTTGTTTCAAATGTAGTATTTACCATAAAATTTTGACTTTCCATTGCTCCAACATTTATTTGATGTATGCCCTAACTTACCACAATGATTGCATGTAGGCTTGTTGTTCTTTTGAGCTCCTTGTTGTGAGGATTCACCTTGTTTTGTATAACCTAATCTAGTCTGTCCAGGATGTCTGAATTCTATTGCCTGATCCATGCTTACTTATGAATTTATCGTACTTTCATTTTTTTTTTCTTTTCAGCATTGATATCATTCTCCAGTCTTTCATTTTATGTCCTCAAATTGATAATTTCTTGTGTTGCATTATTGAGTTGACTTACCAAATCAGTTTTCTGAAGTGACAAGTGTTGGATTTAATTTTCTTTTTCCTCTAATCTTGTACTCAGCAGTCTTTTATCTTCTTGTTCTATATTTATGCCAGCTTCTTCTTTTTTTTTTAGTTCCATGACTTCACATATTTTGATTGAATGAATTTCCTATTCTGTTTTCAGCTTTCTGACTTCTTCATGTAAAGTGAGATTCTTTGTAAGTAAGTCTTCAATGGCTGCATCATCTTCTTCAGGACTTTTATCTTTGAAAAAATCTTCAATTCTTTCTTCTATATAGTTCTTGTCCTTCATTTGCATTGCCAATTATTTTCTTCATTTTAGGGAAAGAGATAGCTTCTCCTTAAGTTTCTTGATCTCACCAATGACCACTTTAAGATCCATCTTTTCATTCTCAATGGATTTATCTAGTCTGTATGTTTCCATAGCTTCTGATCTTTTCTCAAGCTATTAAACTTCTAATAAGACAACCACTTTCTAATAACAATTGTTGGAAATATATGATGTGCCTAGTGACTAAGAGGGGGGGGGGGGGGGGGGGGGGGAANTGAATCAGGAACCAATAAAACTTAATCCTTTTAATCTAAAATTAGATTAACTTCTTTTTTTTCATGCATAGAACTTGAAAGTAAATAATCATACACAATACATAACACATTATTTGGTTACCTAGAAACCTTCCAAAAGAAAGTAAAACTAGGGTGGGGATGATACCAACAAGATTTAGTACTGCAGTATAAATTTATCCTGTTAGAGCTTACAATGACCACTTCTGATGGTGTGCCATGTTAGGAGCATAGAAAGGACTGTTAGGTCTACCTTGTTAAAGGATTTTATATAATACAATAAGTAATGCAACTCTGTCAAGAGATTTAGAGAAAGGACTGTTAGGTTCACCTTGATAAAGGATTTTACTTATCCACCTGTGAGAGTGAACCAGTTGATGATCTTCTCTGTGCAACTATGATTTCTGAATGATATCCTTCTAAACATAACTGATCAACTGAATGTGATAGATGAGACTCTGTTGTCCTGAATACTTCTGCTCTTTAATCAAACTTCCATTTGCATGTCTTACACTTATATATTTTATTCAATTCATATATTTTCTCCTCATTTTGGATAAAAAAAACCATCTTACATATATATCTTATCCAAACAAATAACTCTACAAGTTGGATTGCAATAAATAAAATTATTTTTAACAATACATGCAAAGTCGGCTTCAAACTGTCACTTGGGTCCATAAGTCTACTCGGGTGATAAACTATCACTCGGGAAATACTACAAATCACTTGGGTCATACTGATCACTCGGGTAATGCTGGTCACTCGGGCAATGTTGATCACTCAGGAAACACTGATCACTCGGGACTTGCATAATGCTTGCTGGCTTGGTCGACACTAGATGATTACATTTTAATACTAATTGGTAGTATGCCTTGCCATAAGGTCTACAGATCATCCCATGGTCTTCTCTGATTTTATTTTGTATATTTTTGGATGCATGTGAACCCTTGAAGGAAGAAGAGAAAAGATTGAGAAAAAGGATTTACAAGTTCAACTTTTTTTTGTAAATGTAAAATCCAATGTGGCTAATGTTTTGAAACCTATTTATTAAGTGAAAGGAAGGCTTGTAAGTTCTAAAAGTAGAAGATTAGAAACATCTTGTCTATGTATTGAAAACTTTCATTATGTGTAGAGAAAATTAGGTGAGAAAATTGTTCCTTAAAATTAGTAATCATCTATGTATTTTCAAAAGGAAACAAATAGAAAGAAGCAAAGAGCTTCATTTTGTAGCATGACTTCATTTAGAAACAACAAACACTTGTAAATGTGCATGATTCTTTTAAATTCTGATTTTAGAAATGCATAGTTTCTTTATTTTGATCTTAGAAAATAAAATGATTCTTAGTTTGTTGTAAGAAATAAACACACACACACACACACACACACACACACACACACACATACATTAATATGGGTGTAAAAGCATATTTTATATTGGTATAAATGAATATATATCGAGTTACTTTCTTATTTGTTGTTTGTTAGATAGCCTAATGACCCTCATGCATGCATATTCAGTAACCTCTAATCATATCATAACTATCATTTTAAATATAAATGTATTGCATAATCTCCCTATCTTAATATTTTGTTTTTACTATTAGATATTCTAAAAGAAAAATCTACATATAAGTTAGAGTCTTACCATTCTGTTTAAAAAAAAAACTCATATTTCTAAAATGGTTATTTTAATGAAATATATCATCATGTTTAATATAAATATATACTGCCTTAAATTTGTATACATCCCTTATGTAATTATCACTTTGTTTATTTATGCAATAGAAAACTATATATATATATATATATATATATGAAAATACATTTTTAAAAAAACTATTAGTTACCTTTTATGTACATATAATGTCATTTAAACATATTATGTTATTTTTGTAAAAACCTAGATTAATTCAAAAGTTAAATTTCACTATATATACATATATTACAATAAACATATTAAAAAAAATACATTTATAAAACTAACGTTGTATGTATTTTTAATATAAAAAAATTATAATAATAAAAAAAAGAAAAGGGTTGGGAGGCAGGCTGCAGCCCGCCCCCTCCCCATCGTTTACACAAGGATGGGAGAGAGGGAGGTCATGGCCCCCTCCCTCCACTGTGGTGGGCGTGGACTTCACAACCACCACACAGCGGCGGCTTTCACCACCGACTGTCGGGTTCCCGTGGTGTGGAACCACCATGATGGTGGGAGGGGTTGTGCCTCTCTCACCCCAATCTCCACACTCATGGATGCTATATAGACCCTTATGCGACACCCAAAAAAAGAGAATAACACCGCCTCCCTGCTTTAATAAATAAATAAATGAAACTCCCATCAATGAAGTAAAAAAAAGCCTCCTACCATTAATAAACAAATAGACGAAACCCCCATTAATGAAATATAATGCAGCTTCTTGCCATTAAAGAACAAACAAACCAAACCCCCATCAATGAAATAAAATGTAGCCTTCTCCCATTAACCAATAACGAAACCTTGCACAATTTATTTTAAAATAAAACATAACAGAATGGAGATTATCTTTTCGCTACCATTAATATACACATAGCTTGTATATAAATATATATATAGAATCTTGTATATATATTTATGTGCAAGATTATATATTTCCATCTCCTTGTTGAATCCTCCATTCTTTAAAACCTGCAACACAAGAACAAGACTGAAAAAAATAAAAATGGAGCTTTAGGGATTCAAAAAATCATTGAGAGAGAAAGAGGAATGAGGAAAGTAGATAGACTCATTTTTTGGGGGCTTTAGGGCTATGCATAATAGAGTTGAATTTTTTTTATTTTTTTATTTTTTTAATTTTTTTAATTTTTTAATTAAATTTTTTAATATGTTGTTTTTGTTGGGTAGAATTCAAAAAAACTCTTTTTGGGAAGAACTTAAATAATGACCTCAATGTTAATACACTTCTTTTTCTAAAGTGCATTTAGACTATGAACAAAGAATTACAATTAATGTTTATTTTAATATTGGAAAACTAAGCATATATGTAATTTAATTAATGCTTTTTATAAAACTTATTAATTTAACTTTAGTAAATATCTTAATATCTTTTCCCTTTTAAAATGTGTGTTTTTTTTTTCTTTTTATGTGCCTTTTGGTTGTTTTATTTCATAGGATTATTATTAAGTTAACATGTGTTGACTTGCTAATTTAATTGGATATAGATATTCAAACTAGTCTTTTTAAGATTAATTTAATGATTAATTTATTAGATTTTTAAGTGTAGATAATTAGGAACTTATGAAATCGAAAAAAACTAAGTATTTAATAAAACATTTAAAGAAAATGTTTTTTAGCCATTAATTTTGCATATAGGTGCTCTTTGTTAAATTTTTAATGGTGGGATAATCTTAGAGTGAAATTTTATCAAGTTAAATTAGAAATTAGGCGAATAGTTATACTTTTTTTTATGTATTTGTAACTTTTACTAGCTCCAATTACTAAGAAATATTAAATGTTATGATTTTTATTCAAATCCCTCCCTTAAAGTGAATTCTAGGGACATTATAATCTAAATAGTTATATTTAATTATTGAGGAACATTCTAACAATAATTAATTGATTATTATATTAATAAGATAAGTGTTAGAAAATAAGGGTTAATTCGATTATTAAATCAATGATTGAGGGCTCTATATTAAACTTAGCTTTTGGAGAATTCTTGGGTATTTAATAAGTAAATTAATTTAACCATACACCTTTAAAAGTGACTTTAATGATTAACTTATTAAATTTTAAATGAATATGATTAGGAACTCCTGGATTGAAATTAAATTAGAGATTTTATAAAACACATGAAAATGTATTTAAATGTTTCATCTTACTTATAGATGATTTTGTTTAAGTGGTTAATGTTAGGATTTTAATTAGTGACCTTTTGTAAAAAGTTTTAATTAAGAAATAAATAACAATGATTTAAATTAAAACTATTCTAATCATATATTTTTGTTAAATAAAATTTAAAAGGTTCAAGGAAACATGAATTAATAATGTATTTTATATTAATGATACTAGGATATAGAAATTACATAGTTGAACTATTGGATTAAATTAGTTATGGTATTAATGGAACAATAGATATTAAAATTTTAAAATATAGATTTAATCTGCAAATTTTGAACTTTAATGCTCTACATTGAAAAGAGAGAGATAACATTATTGATCATTTTATTAATGTTATCTCACCATCTTCAAACTCTAGTAAAAGATTAATTAGGTTATTTTATATCAACCCTTTTCAATGTTAATTTATAGGACTTATTAAACTTCTGTCCAAATGGGTGATTAGACTAACGAGTTGGTTACCTATTTATTAGTTTAGATTCTTTTCTCAAGATGCAATTAGGGAAAATAACCTATCATGTAAATTTTAGCAATTTAAACCTAGGTTACTAACAAATGGGTTGAGGGATGTTGGCATGTCGCCATAATTCTAATTGACCCTAATGATGACTCTTTCCACTAACATAACCTAACCCACTAACCTTCTAAACTTTTTAACTGGATAGTAAACTTGGAAACCTCACAAATTGTAACCAACACTGCATTTATTGCTATTTAAAAAAAGTTGATGCAGTTTTAGAAGTAAATTTTGGGCATGACATCTTGGTATCAGAGCCAGGTTGAAACACTGGAACCTTAAATCCGCTATGATTTCAAAACCATGAAACATATTGTATCAACATAGAAAACTCATTTCAACGCTAGAAACCTTGCAAACCATTACACTTCACCTAGGAGTATAAATCTGGTTGGGTAGGAAACCCTTAGTTACGCTATTAACATGTAAAAAGTAAATGAGAATGAGGATGTGTGCTTGTGACATGTGGAATGTAGACAAAGGTTTTGGAAGGGATCAGGGACCCCCTCCCAAATAAACTTCAATCCTCATCCTAAATTTTTGGGACAACTCATTTGAGACATGTACCTAATAGAGCCAATAGTCAAATGTTGGGATTAGTCATCACCACCTCCCGCCTCTGAGACTTCATGATTTATGTTATATCCTTGTAATGATCCATTGGTATAGGGTTTGGGATGGTTATATCCTACATAAGGAAGAGTATTTCATGCGTGTACAAGATAAAGGAAATTGGTATTGGCCCTTATATTGCTTCAATTACTAGAAGTATAGTGATGTGTAGGTGTTATACATTGATTTGGTGTGTGCTTGGAGGTTGCTAAGTAGTGTTTCCCTCTGAATCTTTGGTGGATACTCCCTCTTATGTGTTCAATTTTAGTTGTATTGTTTGTGAATGATTTACTTGATTTATTAATTTTCTTAGTGGAGCTTTCCACATGTTGTGTAGGATAGCATCTTTGGGGTGTTTCTTTTAATTAGAATCAGTCACCAAAATGTTGTATCTACTTCTGTATGACAATTATCACATTGTATTTATTGTTGAAATGAACTCACTTTGAAATTTATTGTTTAAATTTAATTGGATTTTACTTTTTGATCACGGTGACTATTCTGAATGTTTCCTAAAGCTAGCCAGTTCTAGGTTTTGTGACTCTATCAGGCCCAATGTGGGCCACTAAGAGTACATATAAGAGAGAACACCAAGGAAGAAAAAAAATTCCTTGACAGTTAAAATTAAACTTGTGGGTTATGAAACCTCTATTTGTGTACTCGCATTTGGTTCAGATATGGTCATCGCACCTTGATGCACTACCTTTGGTTTGGTACATCGGCTTCTAGGAGTAAGCCTAGTCCTTGGGGGGATGATGTAGAGCCTCCCTCATTTCTATTTTATGATTGACACTTTGAGAGGCTTAGATTAATTTATTGTTGCAGTTATGATGATGCAGGAGCATCCTAGGTGTAAGGGCAATCTTGGATCACCCAAAAATATGTGTTTTTATATTCAATAAGGGTTATTTTGTACAAAGCTACTATTTTTGGAAACTTACTATTTTTAGTAAGTTGGTCATTTGAACTTAGAATGTTCTAATTTTCCAGGTGAAGGTTCATCTTAGTCATATAAGAATGCCAGTTGAATTTCAATGCCAGATCATCTGTATTGGCGAAGTTATTAAGGATTTACTGTTGAGATTTTAGGGTGCAAAACCTTTGAACTCAATTTTCAGGACCTTAAAGGCTCCGGATTGAGCTCGAACCCCTTGTTGACTAGTGCTTCGCAAGTTAGGCACTGTAGATCGCAATCTCCCCTTTCTGGAAAGCGGTTATAATAGCCCATCAGAGCTACGGTTCAAAAGTTATGGCTTTCGAAAGTTGGGCTACCTAATCTCATGTTTTGTAAATATTTAAAGCCGACCCTTTTGTAATTAAAGTGAAAAATAATTAAATGCTAAGGGTAGTCAGCCTTAATGGCTAGATTTCTGGAACCTTCTCAGGCGGTGTAAAATTGCCTATTTAAGGAAGGCTCGTGGTGTTTTCTAGGGCAGTTTTGGGTGGTTATTTGAGGCTTTGTCCTCCAAACTATTGTAAGGGATGCCCATGTGGCTTTTGATATTGTAATTCTAAAGTTTGTAATTCCACATTTGTGGAGCCAATAAGAAGCCAATTTTCTGTTCTTGCAAATTTCTGTTGTTTCTCTTTGTTTCTGTTGTGTACTTATGGTATTAAGGGGAGTCCCCTTCATCATATGACTAGGTAGTACCCTTGTGAGATTGTACCTTAGGGCGATTGATGTCTTCTTGAGTTAGGCTAACTGCCTTAGACCTAGGATATGTTGTGAAATCTTGCTAAGATCAGACTATTTGAGATGAGTTTTTGATGCTATTTTAATCTTGTGAAAGGCCTTTATGGGAATTCTGTATGAAACATTATTGATTTATACCTTCTTGTATCAGACTAGATTTGATCATTTAGACTCTAGATTCACATTATCTTAAGATACTCATGATGATTAGTTTTATGATAGAATTGTGGTCTTTCATTTATGGTTATTTTGATTTAATGAATATGTGGTGGATTATATATTCTTGTGTAATTTATTAGGAAATTGTGAATTGATTCAGTTATGATGCAATGTGATTTCTATTGTGAAATGAAATTTAAATGTTTAAATGATGTTTATGAATGCATATGATTTCAAGAATGAAAAGTTATATTGATTGTGTTGAAAATATAGATGTTTTCTTGAATTTTCAAATGATGATTATTCATTATGATGTATATTATATTCCTTGGACTACTGATATTCAGATTTACTGTGCAGGGAATAAGACCATGTGGTATTAAATCAGGGAACCAAACCTAGGTATATGTGAATTTAGTTAGAGCCAAGGTTGTGTCTAATGAAAGGCAACACCTCATTGTATTATGCTTAATTTTGTAAGTGTAAATGTGTGATCATTTGTATTTAGTTTATAAATTTTAATTTCATATATAATTCTTTGTGATTTATGCTCAAGTGGATATGCGACGTGTCTAGTGATGTGTAATTTGTATGTGTGTCACTTGAAACTTGTGTTGTGTACATGTGTCCATGACATGTCCACTTGAGGATTGGGTGCTCACCCACCTAGGTTAGTACCATAGTGAATCTCTTTGTAAAGCCCTTGGTTAGGGAGCTTGAGGTGTAGTCTATTCACTTGAATTTTGTGGGTAAGCTTTTAAGGCAAGTTTAGGAGGCTAGAAAGATACCTAGGGGTGTGTTTGGGCCATTTTTAGGTATCCAATTTAATATATCTATGGGTAAGGGTCGTATTTAACCCTAGGAAAACCCTTAGTTGACCAAAAGACCCATCCAAAAGTTGGATTTTCAAGATGGATGTAAATCAACTTTTGGTAGCTTGGTCTTGGTTAGAAAACTCTTCCTTTTAGGTGCAAAGACTTGGTTCACTTTTTGAGTTACCTTTCTAGAATATATTTTTAGTAAGCTTGTAAGAAGCTTAGGGAAGACCAACCAATGATAAAACTTACCTTTTTCCAAGAGCACTTTAGAGGCCTTTTTAGTGGAGACTCTCCATGGATGAGAGTTTGAACACCCACTCTCTATCTTACAGACATAGTTAGTTTTGGAGAATCTTGGGAAAAGGAGAATTAGGTAAAAATGGAGCTCTTCAAAAAAATCACACCTAAATCTTGGATCTAGGTTGGTCGAACCATCTCTTTGTAATTGTAGTATTTTCTTGAGTTTCTTTAATGGTTGAATAATGTAGTTTAGGTGCAAAATACTTGTTGTATGTAATCTTATCATGTTTTTATATGTGTTGTAAAGGAGGCTTTGGCTTTGGTTTCCTTCTTGTATTGTGATTTTTTTCTTTGTGAATGGGAGTCTCAAGGTCCACTCACCCTTGGGAGGGAAGAGTAGCCTTGGGGGTGAAGGTTTTAGGACAACCCATTCGTGTAGAGTCTCTCCTCGATGAGGAGAGGAAAAAAGCATCGATGTATGGGCTCCATGTAGTCATTCCATTCTTTATTTCGGGGGCCATAAGGGATTTTTTTTTTGGCTTGATGCCTTGGGGGTCATAAGGGAGTTTTTTTTGGATTAATGACTTGGGGGTCATAAGGGTTTTGTTGTGCTTTTGGGAAGGGGTTTAGAAGATGATTTTGAAAAGCCACGTGAACGCTTGTTCTTTTTATTTTGGTATGGGCTTTCCAAGTGTTGGAAGAGCTATTTGTAAAGCCATGTGAAGGTTTGTTTTTTTTATTTTATATTGGAATGGGATTTCTCCCCATAGGGTACTTGGTCTAATTCACCCCATTATAAAGTCAATATGTGACCCATTGTGACAGCCATGGTTGGGAGTCTTGTGTTGTGTTGGTTGTTTTGTTATTCTTTTATGTATGTGTGTAACCTATCTACATTGGGTTCCCCAAGCTTGAGGGTGGCCTCTTAGAGGCCTAGGCTAGGAGGTGATAATCCCATGGTCTTTTAAGATTTTCTTTTGCAGAGTTTTGGATGCATATGAACCCTTGACGGAAGAAGAGAAAAGCTTGAGAAAAAAGGATTTACAAGTTCTACTTTTTTTTATTGTAAATGTAAAAGCCAATGTGGCTAATGTTTTGAAACCTATTTATTAAGTGAAAGGAAGGCTTGTAAGTTATACAAGTAGAAGATTAGAAAGATCGTGTCTATGTATTGAAAACTTTCATTATGTGTAGAGAAAATTAGGTGAGAAAATAGTTGCTTAAAATTAGTAATCATCTATGTATTTTGAAAAGGAAACAAATAGAAATAAGAAAAGAACTTCATTTTGTAGCATGAGTTCATTTGGAAAGAACAAACACTTGTAAATGTGCATGACTCTTTTAAATTGTGATTTTAGAAATGCATAGTTTCTTTACTTTGATCTTAGAAAATAAAATGATTCTTAGTTTGTTGTAAGAAATAAATACACACACACACACACACACACACACACACACACACACACACACACNAACACACACACACACACACACACACACACACACACACACACACACACACACACACACACACACACACACACACACACACACATATATATGTAAAAGCCTATTTTATATTGGTATAAATGAATATATATCTATGTATGTGAGATTACACCTTCATGAAATTAGGATCAATAAAAACAACTCTATGGAAAGAAAATATAATTTAATCTAAGAATTGAAGTTAAATACATGACATCTCATGGTTCTCTATCTAAGATTTGTTAAGAGAGCTCTCAGCCTTAATCTCTCTTAAGGACAATCTTACAATGAGAAAATTTGATAAACATGCTCTAATCTAGCTCAAATTCTAAAATATGTGTGTGCTTTCCATTCAAATGCTTGTGATTCATGCTATGAAATCAACAAATGCTTCTCAAAATGATGCTCAAAATGCTATGCAAATGCTAAAATACTATCAAATGCTCTCAAATTCTTGCCAAATGCCTATAATAAGGATGCTTTTCTCTTGAATTTCTTGGATCCCAAATACAAAGAAAATAGCTTGTATTTATAGAAATTTCCCAAGGGCAGGGGGTAGAGTGAATTGATCATGGTCAAGCCTTGGTTGAGTAAAAATATTTGAGGTGATTTCAAATGGAGGGAAAATTAAATGGTTGTCCTCAAAGGGTGGGACAAGAAGACAAGATCCTCAACTCTCATTGGTTGATCTATTTGAGTTGAAAAAAATTAGGAATTATTTAATTCAATCATTTAATTAATTTAGCCATGTAAGGTTGAATGAGTTGGATTTGATTTTTGATTTAAACTATACAATTAATTGATTAAAATCAATTGCATAATTTGATTAATCCCTTTTAGGCTTGAATTTAATTATTTGATTTCATGATTATTTAATCCTTTGATTTAATTTGATTTTTGTCCACTTTACTTGATAAATGTCCATTTGATTTTATTTTGATCCATTTTAATGCATTTTGATGAGATTTAAGGCAATTGACTGAGATTTGCAAATTTGGATGATCAAGAGACACCTGGTCAATTTTAGGTGTCTACAAATGCCCCTGTTTGAGTTGATGTGCGAAGCGCATTGATTCAAAGAAAATTTGATGTCCTGATCATTGATTTGATACTGATGAGATGATTGATTGATGCAAACCTTACATGAAACTCTACTATGATGATTTTATGTAAAACCTTGATCTGAAACTTGATATGAAACCTTGATATGAAACCCTGATTTGAAGCTTGATGCGAAACCCTGATATGAAACCCTGATTTGACACTTGATTCGATGCCCCACTAATAATGTTTGAATTTTTAATGCCCCAAATTTGATATATAAGATATGATGCAGAATCTTAGTTTGATGATATGATGATGCCCCCTCAGAAATGAAAGCATATTGATCTCAGATGTGAAAAATTTGATGAACACTTCTGAGAGAAAGATCCAAGATGATTGCATTTTTGATAAACAATGATGCTGAAAAGAAGTCAAACAAATGCTCCAGTGTGCATAATATGTAGAATTTGGTTTCACTGGGTCAAAAATCTCACAAAATTAGGGTAAAATAGCTTAAATAGGTTGAAAAACCCAAATTTACTATTCATTTTCACTTTTCACTGTTGAGATTTTGCTCTGATCCTGTGATGGTTGACAACGATGGTGGTCCCAATTTGAGAGCATCAGTTTGAGAAAGGGCACTGATATCAGAGACCTCCTGACTACGGGCCTCTAGTGAGTGGTTCAAACCTTCCTAGTGAATTTATTTCTCATTAAATAGAATTTATTGCATATTTTAAATGCTTTCTAGATAGAAAATTGTGAAATGTCACGTCGGATAGTTAAAAAGCTGCCTAGGGTAGGGAAAAGCCACCTCTGTATGTTTAAGGGCCATGTTGGAGAAATTCACAATCACCTAGGAATTAGGGCAAATTGTGCAACCTAAAAGTTAAACGCCACCTAGGAAGCCCTATAATTTTAAGGTCGCCTAGGAAACTTAAAAAACCATGTAGGACTTTAAAAATTTGCCTATTAAGAGAAGCGTCACCTTCGATGAGTAAAGTGCCGCATGTAAGATATTTAACACTATGGGACTTAAAAAGCTGTGTACACTTATTAAAGTGTCACCTACCATAAAGATTGAAAACTGAGATAAAATAGATGAATTGCCTTTGATCGATCATCCAGATAACTCAATTGAATTCCAAGCTAGAAAATGTATGTCCATATTGTCACTTAGTGTTTAGGATATTAGAAAAATCATATTGATGAGTGTATGATATGCCAATCAGATTGATTAAAATGATTCCGAATTGATCCCTTCTCAAGATCTAGAAGTTAGGAACAATAAGTTGATGTGCTCAAAATAGAGCAAGGATAGATTTAATGTGTTTGATTGACTTAGAATGATCCACTAATAGAAAGACTAATATGATTCACTTTGTTTCAAAATATAGGAATATTACCGTAAGTTGCGGGTATAGGGTATTGTGACTTGGAATTTTGATTTGGTTGATGAGCTCACGCCTCCTGAGCGACGAACTATCGAGACATGTGGTCTCATTTTCCTTCTCGATCTCCCTCGATTTTAGCTAAACTGAGGTCTTTTGATAGCTATGGCAGAGTGATGGCACTCTGACCATAATACATTCCATCTACCCCTTAGTGAGATGACTATCATGCCCAAGGATGTATATAGATTGCTAAGGATCCTGACTCATGGAGAGCAGGCATATTATGATTCAATTTATGATAGCAACATATGTAGATGGGTGTTTGGAGACAACACCATTGCTGATGATTTCATTACTTGGGCTCACTTTGCTTCATTTCCTACTTTGCCAGCATTGTTAGGAGCAATGATCAAAGGATTACTACTTCCAAATAGGAGAGGTCGCACCTTTGTGGTCAGATGGGGCCATATATTGGAGGATTTGATTGCACATCCTTAGAGATTTGACTGGGGTTCTTGTGTATTAACCCAACTATATAATAATTTACATGAGGTCGTATACAGAAGAAGTGCATCTCTCTCAGTAGGTGTAGTTTTGTTACAGTTGTGGACTTGGGAGCATATCCCTATCACTAGACCAGTCTCAGCACGAGTGCGGGCCTGAGGGTATCCGTTTGCATTTTTGTATGATGGCATGGTTTTCCAACATCCTTTGGGAAAGGTTGAGTTTTGGTGATGCACTATTGATGACATTGATCAGGTCATCTGGAGACCATATCTTATTTGCAAGAGTTGGCGAGAGGATGATGATGAGTTTCCATATATATTTTCCCCTTGGTGGATGATTGGGTGATCGCCACTATGTATCGAGAGATTTTTCTTCGGGAGAGTGCTCCGTCAGTAAGGTTGGGTACCAGACATGCCCTAGGGTATGGCACTTTATGCGAGAGTCTAGGAAAATAGATCCATATGGGGAGCATAGGTTGACTATTAGTTGGCCTGTTTACAGATTGATCAGCTTTGATATGTTACGTGGGATATGATGACGCATGTAGCTGATGTGGGGATGTCAGCTGAGTATCGAGAGTGGTTCTTGCGACATCACTTTGTTAGATTCACAGATCTGGTAGAGCCTATTCTTGATGTTGATGTGCTTTCTAATGACAATGAAGATGGTGACAATGATGGTGATGATGGTAGGAGATCTCAGAGATAGAGAGTTTAGAGGGCACCTAGGGATCCTAGAGCATAGAGAGCTACAGGACCTCGAATGCGGGGTGGTCATGTTAGGGGCTGAGGTGGTGGATTTAGGCAGCCTAGATAGAGACTAGTGTAGGCACAGGTACCTCCACAGAGACAATATCCTGACAGAGTTGGTGCAGAGGGAGCTAGGTAGAGACAGAGACATGTCCAAGTGGCTAGAGGAGCATCATTATAGGGATAGGTTCCTCAGATTGATCTACAGAGTAGCATGACACTGGTGATACCACAGGTTCCATTAGCACCATAGGCACCTCAAGCCCCTCTGGCATCACAGAAACCTCTAGTTCCTCCTATTGTGGACAAATTAGTTCAGGATGTTCAAGGATTATAGGCAGGGATGACTGTAGTGACAGGTCGATTAGACCAGGTTACGACTATGTTGTAGTAGTTTTTGGCTACTTTAGCGCAGTTACCTACTAGTGCTAGCACTAGTTAGGCACCACGTTCTACATAGGATAGATCAGGTGACATGGATCTCGATGGTGTAGGGGGTTCAGGTAGTGGTATTGTGGGAGATGGATTAGGTTCCCCTACTGGGTTATGAGATAGCGAGAGATCTGTGATATCTAGATATTGTATTGATGTATCATTTGATTGTTGATCTGGACTGTGATGACATGTAACTGATTGAATTTTTGATAATGTTAAATTGAAGATGATACAAGACATTAAATCAGTTAATGGTTGGTATTGTCATTGATGTCAACCTGATATCATCTATACGGTCATGTACATAATGCCAAAGACTTTAGAGAATAAATGGAATGAAGGTTGTGCTTTCAGAAATGCATAAAAGTCAAGTATTCACTAAGTGACAGAAAACATTGATGGAGTGCACACCATTGGTAAAGATAGAGAAAAAGTCACAGTGATGCCCAACAAGCAGAAGACAATGTTGCCCAATGAAGCAAAATCACAGAATGCCTGACGAGCTAAAAATAGTGTTTCTCGATGAGCAAGATCCAATGATGCTTGACTAACAAAGATCCCAAAGCTAACTTAAGTTACACCAATGGAACTGGTAGTTGTCGCCCCCGATGAACTGCAGAATTGACCGACATAAAAAAGAGATCAGAAAATGACAGAATATCTAGCTGGCAGAGCTTAAGGATAAACTTAAATGATTGTTTTATTTGTTTTATTTAGTCACAGTTAAGCAATTGATTTATAATTTTGGCAAGAAGATAGCTATGAGATAAATTAGGAGTTAAAGCCATAAATCAAATTGGTTGGATTGTTTTTCACGCAAAGAATAAAGAATCAAGAATCAGAAATAAAGGAATATCGTGTCTATATAAGAGACAAGCATAATTCATTTCTGCAAGCAATCAGATACACAGGGGAGTGAATTGAAAGAAGATGCTGAAGATAAACTGGTGAAGGATAAAATTCATATAGACCTGATCAATTAAGCTAAGGGAGAGCTAAAGAATTCTACAGACACCGACAAATAGTGAAGCACAACATCACAATGCAGAAAGAGTGAAGCACAAAGGAATTGAATTGATACATTGATCAAAGGGGTATTGTATGTAAATAGATCTGAATATCTGCAATTCAAAGTTGCATTAGAAACAGGTCATTATGTTTCAGTTTAACCATTGAAGCATTATGTCTCTTAATAGATCAGGACTTAACCATCTTCTATAATTGACATATATCCTAACAGATTACCAAAAAAGTTGATTCATGATAGTAGCATCAGTCTTACCTAAAGCCTACTGACAATCTAAGAAGGAGGCTAATTCAAGGATGGTAGTAAGATTAGCATAAAGCCTTTTAACACTCTAAAGGCTGATTCAAGGATGGTAGCATAGATGCCAGATACTAAGTGACAATCTATGTATAAAAATCCTCTAACAAGGTCACACTTAACCTTGTGTTTTTAACCTTTAACAAGGTTGTCTCCTAATAGGGCTCACTTTAGAAGAGTAAAAATTTGGGGTACCAGTCCCAATGGTTTTTTCCCTTAACAGGATTTCCACGTTAAAATCCATGTGTTATATGTGTATGGTTTATTACTTTACTATTTTACATTTCACATATGCATTTCTGGATTGATTGGTATACTCTACATATTTACTGAGCTTTGATAAATAAGTTTTAATATTTATTGGTAATCAAGGAGAATAAGGATAGAAAAGGTAAGCTGATAGACAGTTAATTATTTCAAGTATTTCAAAGGCATACATCTTGTAGGGACTTAATAATATGAGGTGTATTTATTGGTGGATTAAAGTTTAAAGGAAAATTTTTGAGGCCAATAATTCACCCCCCCCTCAGTTATTACTAAAAATTGGTATCAGAGCTTGTGTTCTTAGAAGGAAGGTTTCAAGACCTAAGTAAAGATCACAATATGAACAAACGAGATGTGCCCAAGTTGAACAAAGACAA
Source organism: Thuja plicata (assembly GCA_018584345.1). Classification (NCBI taxonomy): domain Eukaryota; kingdom Viridiplantae; phylum Streptophyta; class Pinopsida; order Cupressales; family Cupressaceae; genus Thuja; species Thuja plicata. The sequence goes on from MU226225.1 coordinate 653,546, forward strand.
CTTTGCTTCATGGAAAAGAAGAATAAAACTCCACTTATCAAGTATTGGCAATGATATTACTCAATACTTAAATACTATGTGTTGCCTATAGGACCATTGATGGTAGATCAATTGAGATTAAATCATTAACATAACTACATGGTTATAGAGCTCTCTGCCTCACTCTCTAATGCTAAATTTGAGGATGTCAAAGATTGCAAAAATGCAAAGACAATGTGGGATAAGCTAAAGCTTGTACATGGAGGTGATACAAATGTTCTTAGAGACGAGGCAGAAAGCCTTAAAGGAAAATTTGATGATCTCAAAATGAAAGAAGGTGAAAACATCACTCAATACATTATAAGAATAAAATAGGTAGTCAATGCTATACGAGGTGTTGGAGGTGCACTTGAAGAGGAGACAGTGGTAAGTAAAATCTTAAGAACCTTATTTCCTGTATATGCTATTAGAGTCTCTTCTATTCAAGAAATTAGAGTAGTAGCAAATAATATAGTCACTCTTGATAGCCTAATTGGTATATTGATTTCATCTGAGATGAATAATTTTGATAACAGTATCTTACCAAGTTTAGAGTCTGCATTTAAGTCTTCTATGAGAATAAACAAATCTAGTCAGAGACACTCATCTAGAAGAGACAGTGAAAGAGAGAGTTAAGAAGAAGATCTAGATGAAATAGAAGCACTCATGGTAAGAAGAATGCAAAGAGGCAAAGGTAAATACAAAGGCAAGTTACCACTTGTAAAGGGATTGGACACTTTGCTGCAAGATGTCCTAACAAAATAAAAGATGACAGAAGTGATAACAAATCTTTTGAGAAGAAATCTAACAGAGGTGATAACAAATATTACAGATGTTATTGACAATTAGAAAGAAGTGATACTCGAGACTACAAGGACAAAGGCAAGAAGGCTAGCTATCTAGCTGCTTGCAAAGATGAAGATACTGACACCGAACCAGATGATGATATCAAGATAGTATTTGTAGTTGTGAAGGATGATTCAGATGAAGATGAAAGGTCTGAAGAAACTGCAATCATATCTAAGATTAGAAAGATGATATCTGGATTATAGATAGTGGCTGCACTCACCATATGACCGGTGACAAAGAAAAGTTTAATACTTTTGAATACTATAAAGGTGGTACACTAAGATTGGGAAATGATACACCTTGTCAAATTGCAGGTAAAGGAACAGTAATGTTGAATAACCTAATTAAATGTGAAAATGCTTATTGGGTAAAAGGATTGAATTATAATCTATTGAGTGTTTCTCAGCTGAATAATTGAGGTCATAGAGTAGCATTTGAGAATAAGAAGGCAAAGATATTCAATGAATTAGGAATACTGATTGGTACTAGTGAACAGACCAAAGGTAACTTATTCTATTTGAATGATACTAACCCCACTTGCCTGGTGACTAGGAACGAAGACATATGGCTGTGGTACAAAAGACTGTATCATGTGAATTTTGACAAATGATGAAAATAAGTAGGAAAAGAAGTGTAAGAGGCTTACTGATGATGACAAAGCCAGACAACATCATGTGCAAAAATTGTCAAAAAGGTAAAATGACAAAGTCTAGTTTCAAAAGTAAAACCCATACATCTGATGACATTCTAGAATTAGTTCATACTGATTTATGTGGACCTATGAGGACAAAGAGCTATTATGGAGATAGATATTTTATTCTCTTCGTTGATGATTATTCTAAAATGATGACAGTCATGTTTCTAAAAGAAAAATATGAAGCATTCAAGATGTTTAAATGGTACAAGGCTATGATAGAAAAATAGAGTGGTAAGGATCTAAAATGTTTTAGATCAGATAGAGGAGGAGAATTTATATCAGATGAATTCACTAATTTGTATAATGAGCATGGTATAAAAAGACAGGTTTATGCACCAAGAACACCACAACAAAATGGGATTGCTAAGAGAAGGAACAGATCAATAATTGATTGTGCAAGAACACTGATGATAGCACTACTGTCTATACACTTAACAGAGTAAAATTGAGAAAGGACTCAAGGAAGACTCCTTATGAGCTATGGTATGGTAAAGCACCCAATGTAAGTTACTTCAAAATATTTGGCAGTCAATGTTATGTTTGAAAAGATAATAGAAATGGAAAGCTCGACACCAAAAGTGATGAAGGTATTTTTCTGGGGTATTCTACCAAAAACAAAGCTTTTAAATGTCTACTCAAGGCTTCTAACAAAATAGTTGAAAGTGCAAATGTGAAGATTGATGAATTTGTAGAAAAGAATGAACTGGAAAGCACAAAAGAACCAGAGGACTACAAAAAGTTTGTATACTATGGAGGACCCATAACTCTGCCTAAGAAAAAATACTTAAATCAAGAACAATAGAATGTTGCAACCGACGGTCATAATGTTGTTACCGATGGTGAGGATAATGATCAAGTTAATGTGCAAGGTAATCAAGATCAAGCTGATATATAAAGAGTTGTACCTATACTTGCAAGATATGTAAGAAGGAACCATCTAGAGGACCAGATCATAGGAGATAAGAAAGCTAGTACAAGAACAAGAAGTAAGTCTCTAAACTCAAATTGCTTAATTTGTGAGTTTGAACCAAAATCTGTCAATGCTGCACTAGATAATGAAGAATGGATAAGTGCTATGAATGATGAGACTGAACAAATTGAGAAGAACAAAACATGGTCACTTGTGCAAAGACCAGATGACAAGAATGTCATCTGTATAAAATGGATATTCAGGAACAAACTAAACAAAAATGGAGAAGTCACAAGGAACAAAGCAAGACTAGTATGCAAGGGGTATGCACAACAGGAAGGTATTGACTATGGAAAAACCTTTGAACCCGTTGCTAGGATAGAAAGGAGTAATAATTCTACTTTCTTATGTTGCATACAAAGGATTCAAAGTATATTAAATGGAAGTCGAGTCAACATTCCTAAATAAAATAATTGAAGAAGAGGTATACATTGAGCAACCAGAAGGGTTTGTGGATCTAGACAAGAGGAACATGGTATGTAGACTTCACAAAGCCTTGTATGGATTGAAACAAGCTCCTAGAGCCTGGTATGAACAACTTCATTCCTATCTAATAAGTATTGGATTCATGAGGACTAGTGAAAATAGTAATCTTTATTTGAAAGAAGATACTAATGCTAACACTTTGATTGCTAAAATATTTCTTGATGACATCATATTTGGAGGCAATGATATGCTATGCAAATTATTCACTAATGAGATGAGAAAATAATTTGAGATGTCTATGTTTGGAGAGATCAAGTTCTTTCTTGGTCTACAGATCATTTAACAAAGTGAAGGTATTTTCATTACACAGTCAAAATACATCAAAGAAGTTCTAAAAATATTCAAGATGGAAGATTCCAAACCTATTGGAACACCAATGGCTACTAGATGAAAATTAACAAAGGAAGACAAGACAATAGAGGTAAATTAGACTCTATACAGATCAATGATAGGAAAACTCATGTATGTTGTACACATTAGACCAGATATTGCACATGCAGTAAGAATTGTTGCTAGATTTTTTGCTAACCCCAGGGAATCACATATAACTGCTATGAAAAGAATTCTAAGATATCTGAAGAATACTGAGGAATTTGGCTTATGGTATAAAAGCAAAGACAAATTTGACCTAAAAGTGTTTATCATCACTGATTGGGATGGAAATCTTGATCACTGAAAGAGCACAACTAGAGGATCATTCTTTATGAGTGATAGACTTGTCACATGGATTAGCAAGAAGCAAGGATGCATCTCCTAGTCTACTATAGAAGAAGAACATGTTGTTGTTGCTGCAAACTACTCAAATATTGCATGGATCAAACAGTTGCTGGAAGGTATGCATATAAAGATCATAGAACCAGTAATTATCTATTGTTATAACACCAGTGCAATAAATATTTCCAAGAATCTAGTCATGCATGAAAAGACCAAACACATTGCCATCAAGTATCATTACTTAAGAGAACAAGTTCAAGAAAAAGAGGTCATACTTGAATATGTGCAATCAAAAGAATAATTGGCTGACATCTTCACCAAGCCACTGCCCAAGGATACATTTGAGTACTTGAGAAAAATACTAGGGATCAAAACCATGTCTACCAGTCAGTAAAAGAACTGAAGGTTGCATCATCCATATATTATCAGAGTATCATTCATGATTGATGCAAGCAGAAAATAAACTTCAAAAGTACATCTATATACAGAAAGGTATATATCAGAACCAAGCACTAGAACATATTGTTATATTGATGATGGATAAGGGAAATTCAAGGAATATATTATGGAGAGAAGAAATTATTTGACAAAATGTCAGATATTTGACAAATATTGGTTTGGCATTGTTGTCAAAGGGAGAGACTGTATCCATATTATCATCAGAAACTATTCATTATCATATTACTCCAAATAGGGAGAGATCATATCCATAGGGAGAGATTTTGTATACAAGTTGCAAATAAAAGTCAGCAACATCAACAGAAGAAGAACAGTCAAAAGAGAGAAACTGACACAAAAAAAGGACACAACACATCAGAAGAAGATATACAGGGAAGCTGCAAGAATCAAATCTAAGATAACACAGAGCTTACTAGTGGTCAGACATTTTTATCAGTTATCAAAGAAAATTGTTTGGTAATTTGATGAATCTCAACAATTGTATTTCATGTTGTATTAGAAATATTATAGTGTGATAATATAACATGTTTCCATCAATGCCAAAGGGAGAGATTGATGACATGTAACTGATTGAATGTTTAATAATGTTATATTGAAGATGATACAAGACATTAAATCAGTTAATGGTTGGTATTGTCATTGATGTCAACTTGATATCATTTGTATGGTCATGTACATAATGCCAAAGACTTCAGAAAATCAATAGAATAGAGGTTATGCTTTCATCAATGTATAAAAGTCAAGTATTCACTAAGTGATAGACAACACTGATGGAGTGCACACCATCGGTAAAGATAGAGAAAAAGTCACAGTGATGCTCAATGAGCAGAAGACAGTGTTTCCCAATGAAGCAGAATCATGGGATGCCCGATGAGATGAAAACAATGTTGTCTGACGGATGGAGATCCTAAAGCTCACTAAAGTTACACCAACAAAACTAGCAGTTGTCACTAGCGACGAACTGTAGAATTGACCGACAGAACAGAGAGATCAAAAAATGACAAAATATCTAGCTGGCAAAGCTTAAGGATATACTTAACTGATTGTTTTATTTGTTTTATTCAGTAATAGTTAAGCAATTGATTTATACAGTTGGCAAGAAGATAACTACGAGATAAATCAGGAGTTAAAGGCGTAAATCAAATTGGGTGGATTGTTTTTCACGCCAAAAATCAAGAATTAGAAATAAAGGAATATTGTGTCTATATAAGAGACAAGCATAATTCATTTCCACAAGAAATCAGATACACGGGAGAGTGAATTGAAAGAAGATGCTGAAGAGAAACTGGTGAAGGATAAACTTCATACAGTCCTGATCAATTAAGCTAAGGGAGAGCTAAAGAATTCTACAGACATCGACGAATAGTGAAGCACAACATCACAAAGTAGAAAGAGTGAAGCACAAAAGAATTGAATTGATACATTGGTCAGAGAGGTATTGTACGTAAATAGATCTGAATATCTAAAATTCAAAGTTGCATTAGAAGCAGGTCATTGTGTTTTAGTTTAACCATTGAAGCATTATGTCTCTTAATAGATCAGGACTTAACCATCTTCTATAACTGAGGTATATCCTAACAGATTACCAAAAAGGTTGATTCATGATAGTAGCATTGGTCTTAACTAAAGTCTATTGACAGTCTAAGAAGGAGGCTTATTCAAGGATGGTAGTAAGATTAGCATAAAGCATATTGATAGTCTAAAGGCTGATTCAAGGATGGTAGCATAGATGCTAGATAATAAGAGACAATCTATGTATAAAAATCCTCTAACAAGGTCATGCTTAACCGTGTGTTTGTAACCTTTAACAAGGTTGGCTCCTAACAAGGCTCACTTCAGAAGAGTGAAAATTTGGAGTACCAGTCCCAGTGGTTTTTTCCCTTAATAGGGTTTCCACGTTAAAATCCATGTGTTATATATGTATGGTTTGTTACTTTATTGTTTTACATTTCACATATGCATTTCTGGATTCATTGGTATACTCTGCATATTTACTAATCTTCGGTAAATAAGTTTTACTGCTTATTGGTAATCAAGGAGAATAAGGAAAGACAAGGTAAACTGACAGATAGTTAATTATTTCAAGTATTTCAAAGGCATACATCTTGTAGGGACTTAATAATCTGAAGTGTATTGATTGGTGGATTAAAGTTTAAAGGATAAATTTTTGAGGCCACTGATTCACCCCCCTCTCTCAGTTATTACTAACAATTGGTATCAGAGCTTGTGTGCTTACTAGGAAGGTTTCAAGACCTAAGTAAAGATCACAAGATGAATAGACGAGATGTGCCCAAGTTGAACAAAGACAACTTTGCTTCATGACAAAGCAAAATAAAAATCCACTTATCAGGTATCGGCAATGATATTACTCAATACTTAGATACTCAATATGTGTTGCCGACATGACCATTGCTGGTAGATCAATTGAGAGTAAATCATGAACATAACTGCATGGTTATAGAGCTCTCTACCTCACTCTCTGATGCTGAATTTGAGGATGTCAAAGACTACAAAAATGCAAAGACAATGTGGGATAAGCGAAAGCTTGTACATGGAGGTGATACAAATGTTCTAAGAGCCAAAGTAGAAAGCCTTAGAGGAAATTTTGATGATCTTAGAATGAAAGAATGTGAAAACATCACTCAATACAGGACAAGAATAAAAGAAGTAGTCAATGCTATATGAGGTGTTGGAGGTACACTTGAAGAGGAGACAGTGGTAAGTAAAATATTAAGAACCTTATTGCCTCTATATGCTATTAGAGTCTCTTCTATTCAAGAAATGAGAGTAGTAGAAAATAATATAGTCACTCTTGATAGCTTGATTGGTAGACTGATTTTATTTGAGATGAATAATTTTGATAACAGTGTCTTACCAAGTTTAGAGTTTGCATTTAAGTCTTCTATGAGAATAAGAAAATCTAGTCAGAGACACTCATCTAGAAGAGACAGTGAAAATGAAAGTGAAGAAGAAGATCTCAATGAAATAGAAGCACACATGGCAAGAAGAATGTAAAGAGGCAAAGGTAAATACAAAGGCACGTTACCACTTGTATGTTTCAATTGTATAGAGATTGGACACTTTGCTGCAAGATGTCCTAACAAAAGAAAAGATGATAGAAGTGATAACAGATCTTTTGAGAAGAAATCTGACAAAGGTGATAACAAAGATTACAGAGGTGACCCACGATCAAAAATAATTGATACCCAAGATTAAAAGCACAAAGGCAAGAAGGCTAGCTATCTAGCTACTTGCAAAGATGAAGATACTGACACCAAACTGGATGATGATATCGAGATAGTATTTGTAGCTGTGAAGGATGATTCAGATGAAGATGAAAGTTATGAAGAAACTGCACTCATATATAAGATTAGCAAGAATGATATCTGGATTATAGATAGTGGCTGCACTCACCATATGACCAGTGACAAAGAAAAGTTTAATACTTTTGAATACTATAAAGTTGGTACAGTAAGAATGGCAAATGATACACCTTCTCAAATTAAAGGTAAAGGAAAATTAATGTTGAATAACCTGATTAAATGTGAAAATGCTTATTGGGTAAAATGATTAAATTATTATCTATTGAGTGTTTCTCAGCTAAAGAATTCAGGTCACAGATTAGCATTTGAGAACAAGAAGCCAAAGATCTTCAATGAATCAGGAATACTGATTGGTACTAGTGAACAGACCAAAGGTAACTTATTCTATCTGAATGATACTAACCCCACTTGCCTGATGACTAAGAAAGAAGATATATGGTTTTGGCACAAAATACTGTGTCATGTGAATTTTGACAACATGATGAAAATAAGCAGGAAAAGAAGTGTAAGAGGCTTACCGATGATGACAAAGCCAGACAACATCATGTGCAAAAATTGTCAAAAAGGTAAAATGACAAAGTCTAGTTTCAAAAGTAAAACCCATATATCTGATGACATTCTAGAATTAGTTCATATTGATTTAGGTGGACCTATGAGGACAAAGAGATATTATGGAGATAGACATTTTATTCTCTTTGTTGATGATTATTCTAGAATGATGACAGTCATGTTTCTAAACGAAAAATCTGAAGCATTCAAGATTTTTAAATGGTACAAGGCTATGGTATAAAAATAGAGTGGTAAGGATCTAAAATGTTTTAGATCAGATAGAGGAGGAGAATTTATATCAGATGAATTCACTAATTTTCATAGTGAGCATGGTATAAAAAAATAGGTTTCTGCACCAAGAACACCACGGGAAAATGGGATTGCTGAGAGAAGGAACATATCAATATTCGATTGTGCAAGAACACTGATGATAGAGAAGGACATCACCCAGATCTTCTTGAGGGAGGTTTTTAGCACTACTATCTATACACATAATAGAGTACAATTGAGAAATGACTCAAAGAAGACTCCTTATGAGCTATGGTATGGTAAAACACCCAATGTAGGTTACTTCAAAATATTTGGCAGTCAATGTTATGTCTTAAAAGATAATAGAAATGGAAAGCTCGACGCCAAAAATGATGAAGGTATTTTTTCTGGGGTATTCTGCCAAAAGAAAAGCTTTTAAATGTCTACTCAAGGCTTCTAACAAAATAGCTGAAAGTGCAAATGTGAAGATTGATGAATTCGTAGAAAAGAATGAACTAGAAAGCACAAAAGAACTAGAGGACTACAACAAGTTTGTATACTATGAAGGACCCATAACTCTGCTCGAGCAACAATGCTTAAATCAAGAACAACAGAGTGTTGCAACTGATGGTCAGAATGCTCTTACCGATGGTCAGGATAATGATCAAGATAATGTGAAAGGTAATGAAGATCAAGTTGATATACAAAGAGATGTACCTATACTTGCAAGATATGTAAGAAGGAACCATCAAGAGGACTAGATCATAGGAGATAAGAAAGATGGTACAAGAACAAGAAGTAATTCTTTAAACTCAAATTGCTTAATTTGTGAGTTTGAACCAAAATATGTCAATGCTACACTAGATAATGAAGAATGGATAAGTGCTATGAATGATGAGATTGAATAGATTGAGAAGGAAAAAACATGGTCACTTGTGCCAAGACCAGATGAAAAGAATGTCATCGGTACAAAATGGATATTCAGGAACAAACTGAATGAAAATGGAGAAGTCACAAGGAACAAAGCAGAACTAGTATGCAAGGGGTATGCACAAGAGGAAGCTATAGACTATGGAGAAACCTTTGAACCCATTGCTAGGATAGAAGGAGTAAGAATTATACCTGCTTATGCTGCATAAAAAGGATTCACTTTTTGGTTTATCAAATGCACCTAGCACTTTTATGATACTCATGAATACTGTGTTGCATCCCTACATTGGCAAGTTTGTAGTAGTTTATTTTGATGATATATTGATTTTTAGTAAGGGAAGGGAGGAACATCTACAACACTTGAGGATCATATTGGGGGTATTAAGAAGAGATAAACTCTATGCTAATTTGAAGAAATGTAGGTTCATGCAACCAAGCCTTATTTTTATAGGATTTGTCATTTTTGCAGATGGTATCAGCATGGATCCAAAGAAAGTTCTAGCCATTCTTGAATGGCGTAGCCCACATAGTATCACTGAGGTGAGAATTTTTCATGGCTTGGCCACTTTCTATAGAAAGTTCATTCATAATTTCAGTAGCATTGTAGCACCTATGACAGAATGCACTAAGGGTTGAGAGTTCTCATGGACCAAAGAGGCTAAAGAGAGTTTCCAGTATTTAAAGAAGAGGGTCACTGAAGCTCCTATATTGGCCTCACAAGATTTTGATAAAGTATTTGAAGTGGACTATGATGCCTCACATGTGGGCATTGGTGTTTTACTCAACCAAGAAGGTAAGCCCATTGACTTTTTTAGTGAAAAATTGAATGATGTGCGAATGAAATATTCTACATATGATATAGAGTTCCATGCAATTGTGCAAGCTCTGAGACATTGGAAGCATTATTCGGTACCCAAAGAATTTGTGTTGTTTACAGACCATATTTCTCTAAAATATCTGGACACAAAAAAGAAATTGAACACTAGACACGCAAAATGGGTCTCTTTCCTCCAAGGGTTTACTTTTGTTCTGAAGCATAAATCAGGGAAATAGAATCAAGTTGCAGATGCCTTAAGCAGGCGTGTTGTGCTTCTCACCATCATGGAAATAGAAGTAGTTGGATTTGATGCAATTATAGACGTGTATGAATTTGATAGTGACTTTTGGGAAGTTGTTGATTAGTTGAAGAATCTAGTACCTAGACACACATACACCATTCAAGGTGAGTATCTTATGCAAGATTGTTATTTATTCGAGGGAAAATAGTTGTGCATTTCTGTAGGCTCAATGAGGGAAAATATTATTAGAGAATTTCATAGCAATGGTATGGCTAGGAATTTTGGGAAGGATAAAACAATAGCCTTGGTAGTAGATAAGTACTACTTGCCAAAGATGAAGAGAGATATCGCCAGGTTTGTGGAAAGGTGTCAAGTTTGTCAAGTAGCGAAAGGGCACTCCCAGAACACTGGTTTGTACATGCCATTGTCAGTACCGATAGGAACATGGATAGACTTGAGTATGGATTTTGTATTGGGACTGCCACATACACAACGAGTTAATGACTCTATCTTTGTAGTTGTGGATAGATTCTCAAAAATGGCTTATTTCATTGCTTGTAAGAAAACTAGTGATGCCACTAGGGTTGCTGAGTTATTCTTTTCTGAAATAGTGAGATTGCATGGGGTTCCAAAAATAATTACCTTTGATCAGGACACTAAGTTCTTGAGTCATTTCTTAAGGACCTTATGGAAGAAGATGGGGACAAAGTTACAGTTTAGTAGTGCTTATCATCCACAAATTGATGGCCAAACAAAACTGGTCAATCAAAGTTTGGGTAATTTATTGTGATGTATTGTTGGAGGGAAGCCCAAGCAATGGGATTTTGCATTACCCCAGATAGAATTTTCCTATAAAAGCTCTATGAACAGGTCAACTGGTAAGTCACCATTTCAAGTTGTTTATGGTCAAAATACTCAGGGTGTTTTTGATTTGGTGCAACTTCCCTTGGGTGACAGAGTTAGTGATGATGGAGAAGCCTTTGCTGAACAACTCTTCCAGTTGCAGGCAGATGTAAGACAAAAGTTACAAGACAACAATCAATGGTATAAAGCTTTTACAAATGTAACTAGAAGGTATTAGGTTTTTAGTGCAGGTGATCTAGTGATGGTTTATCTATGCAAGGAGAGGTTTCCTACTGGGACTTATCTCAAATTGAAATATAAGAAAATTGGTCCCTGCAAAATTCTAAAGAAGATTAATGATAATGCTTAAGAAGTAGAGCTTCCCAGTGGTTTTGATATTTCTCCTGTGTTTAACATCTCTTATTTGTATACTTTCCATGGTGATGATGCTTCTGTTGAAAATGAGGATGAGGTGGATTAGACACACACTGTCCCAATCAAGGAAAAGGAAAAGGTGGCATAGGTTCTAGACAAGAGCACAATTCAAACTCGTCAAGTTGACTACCACAAATATCTTGTGCAGTGGGAAGGATTGACACCAGCGGATAACACCTAGATTTAAGAATCAGATTTGAAGAAGCTAGATGAGCCTAAATGGAAGCCGTTTGAGAACCGGAACTTGTAGGAGCTGCGTTCTTTTCAAGCCGGGGAGAATGATGTAGGAGCTTTACAGGGTCATAACTTTTGACTCGGATGTGGGTTTTAGCTGAAATTTTGCAGGCAGATTCATGAGCTAGAGTTGATGGAAATTCCAACTTAGTTATTTGTGTTGGTAGCCATTTCGACAATTTTTTGGGAGCTTGAAATTTCATCTTGACCTCCAAAATTAGCTTTTTCTTTTTCTTTCCAGTTTTTTGAGTTTTGTTTTTGTAATAAATCTGAAATCATGTTTCTAATTTTGTGGATTAGTTGGCAATTTGACTTGCCTTAGTTGGGAGCTTTTCTTGGGAAAAATCGAGATTAATAGGATGAGTTTTAAGAATTACCAAAAAATGGAAAAATCTATTTTTCTTGAAAACCTGCCAAATATGGTAATTTTTGGAATTGTATTAAGTAGGAGTTTTATTTTATTGTAGAGGCAGAGTAAGTTGGAGAAGTTAACGAAGAATTCAAATTCTGTAACATTTTGTTGTGTATCTTCTGAATAATTTTTGTTAATGGTGTTTGGGTTACATCATTTGGTATTAGAGCGGGATGATGGCTGGAAGAGGAAGAGGAAGAGGTAGAGGTCTTACCCAGATGCAGAGAGATATTCAAACTTGTCTTTTTAAGATTAATTTAATGATTAATTTATTAGATTTTTTAGTGTAGATAACTAGGAACTTATGAAATAGAAAAAAACTAAGTATTTAATAAAACATTTTAAAAAAATGTATTTTAGCCATTAATTTTTTTATATAGGTGCTTTTTTTTAAATGCTTAATGGTGAGATAATCTTGGAGTGAAATTTTATTAAGTTAAATTAGAAATTAGGCAAACAGTTATATTTTTTTTTAATGTATTTGTAACTTTTATTAGTTGCAATTGCTAAGGAATATTAAATGTTACATGATTTTTAATCAAATCCTTCCCTTAAAGTAAATTTCAAGGACATTATAATCTAAATAGTTAAATTTCATTATTGAGGAACATTCTAACAATAATTAGGTGATTATTATATTAATAAGATATGTGTTAAAAAATAAGGGTTAATTGCATTATTAAATCAATGATTGATGTCTCTATATTTAACTTACCTTATGGGAAATTCTTCAGTATTTATTAAGTAAATTAATTTAACCATACACCTTTAAAAGTGTCTTTAATGATTAACTTATTAAATTTTAAATGAGTATGATTAGGAACTCGTGGATTGAAATTAAATTAGAAATTTTATAAAACACGTGAAAATTAAATGATTCATCGTACTTATAGATGATTTTGTTTAAGTGATTAATGTTAGGAGTTTAATTAGTGACCTTTTGTAAAGAGTTTTAATTAAGAAATAAATAACAATGATTTCAAATAAAACTATTCTAATCATATATTTCTGTTAAATACAATTTAAAAGGTTCAATGAAACATGAATTAAATAACCTATTCTATATTAATAATACTAGGATTTAGTAATTACATAGTTGAACTTGTTGGTTTAAATTAGGTATGATATTAATGGAATAGTAGATGTTAGAATTTTAAAGTATAGATTTAATCTGTGAATTTTGAACTTTAATACTCTAGATTGAAAAGAGAGAGATAACATTATTGATCATTTTAATCAAATATTTTACCATCTTCAAACTAGAGTAAATGATTAATTATGTTATTTTATATCAACCCCTTTCAATGTTAATTTATAGGACTTATAAAACTCCTGCCCAAATGGGTTATTAGACTAACGATTTGGTTAACCATTTATTATTTTAGATTATTTTCTCAAGATGAAATTAGGGCAAAGAACCTATCTTGTAAATTTTAGCAATTTAAACTATGGTTACTAACAAATAGGCCGAGGGATGTTGGCATGTGACCATGATTCCCCTTCACCCTAATGATGACTCTTTCCACTAATGTAAACTAACCCACTAACCTTGTAAACTTTGTAACTAGATAGTAAACTTTGAAACCTCACAAACTGTAACCAAAAGTTTGATGCAGTTTTAGATGTAAATAAAATAAAAAAAATTGATGCAGTTTTACATGTAAAATTTGGGCATGACAAAAATAGTAAAGAGAATGCATGATATTATTATTAGGTCTAGATAGGTGATATTATCATTCAAGTATCTATCATTTTCATTTGTCGGGATTTTGTTTATGATTCTTAGAATGTTATACCCTTTTGACCTCTTATTGGCATTTTCTTATTTAATAATCAATCACTAAATTGAATAAATCATTAATTTTTTTTATATGAGTAGTTTTGGTTACATACATCAATTTTAATTTAGGTTAAATAGATGACTACCAGATATTAATTAAATTCTTGAGTACTATAACAATGAATGGGAAATTTAATATAAACTAATGAAAGCGTACTATGATTCTCTTGTCTAATAGATACAATGTTGAAAAAAAATTAGTAGGACTTTAATTGTTACAAAATTAGTCTCCCTATAGTTGTAGATTATAAAGGGAACAACTTAGATAGGGACCATGTCCTTACGGAATGTGTATCCTTAGCCATAACAATACATCGCATTGTTTTAATTTTTTTTTGTTGATGACCATAATTTTTAATAAGGGGTACTTAGTATATTGGGTTCCTATAAATATTATAGAATTATTTAATCTAGCACCCAATGTTAGAGGATATCCTTGAGAAAGATTTCTAAGGGTTTGAAGAAGCTGATATTAGTTAGGATTGCTTCTAACAAGAGCTCAGGTTGAGATCTAGGTGACTTTGTAGGAGGTTTCTTAGTATAGGTATATTATACTATGAACTTAGTCAAATATTTTTCTACATACTATCACAAATTAATAATTAAGGGAAATTAAAAATGAAATCTTGGTCATGTGAACTTATGTTTAGGCCCTGTTAGGGATTTTTCTTGTATAAATCACGGTGCTTGAAATGACTACTTGAACACTATGCCTTCTAATACTGATTCAGATACAAGGAAAGCCTAATTGCTAAGGATTGGATAAGATCGTTCTTCATTTTTGAGCTCCACAAATACTCAGGCATGTTTTACCTCTTTATGATTATTGATTACATAGTATATATTAATGTGGGACAGTGATTTACTATGTATCTTTGTTAAACCAACTTATGAAACACCTTGCAAATGACCAAGCGTAACCAAATGCAAAGCTTAACCATACAAACCATGGTTGCAAATATAGCATAAACCAGTGATACAAGGACTTTCATCCTTCTCCCTTTTGATTTTAGGAGGGATAACGTAATGATTCACTCTTCAAGGAATCACTAAAATGGACACTATCCTATTGACATGAGTCCTTAATGAGTTCAGTTTGTTTGTTCTTAGTAATAGAAGTATTTTGATTGAAATAGTTTTGAATAGTTTTGAAAACTTAGATGATGATAGATTATTAGACCAAAACCTAGATCAGTGCCTATCCTTTGGGTTATAGAGTCAATAAGCTAAAGTTTTATAGAAACAAAACACTGTAAGCTACCTTACAACCTACATGCAATTCAGATAAACTACCTTAAAAATTATTTAGTTACCTCTAGAATACTGTATCGAATCCTTGAATACTGTTATGCTCCCTAAAACTATTCACAAAACTTAGTTCTTTACTTGAAAGAAACTTGTAAGTAATTAAATAGTTACCTTGTAACCAAAATGCTTCAGAATGCCTTGTAGACTTAAACATAAAAAAGCATACACAGGAAATAAAGAGACAACAATAGAAAAGAGTAAAATTGCATCGTATTTTATTGGTATGATCTCGCTTTCATACATGAAAAGATTTGAAGCTTGAAAACACAGGCACAAATTTAGAAAGTCTGATTTTGCAATATGTTTCATCCCTTTACAATAACAACTTTTTTGACTATGGATAGGTCCTTGACCATCTTGGAATCATATTCTTTAGGATGCTGTAAGCTTCAGATGGTCTCAGAAACCTAACCCTAAAACTACAGAAAAGACAAAAAGAGGAGAAAGAAGAAGCGGTGGAAAGACAAAATCACAAGATGAAATCTGATATTCCTTATTCTTCTCTTTATCTGGAACTTTCACTTTGACAGTATTCATGGTAGCTGGTAACATTTATGTCAAGCTTGGGTGATCTCCTTTACATGCTCACCTACTTTCCTTTAGGAATTACTGGCTTCTTCATAGTCAATAGTGGGGCGCCAAGTGTTCACCTTTATTCGTCATCCAAGATTTTTTCCTCCACCGTGGGTTTCTTTTTCTTGGGCCTAGTGATCAGTTCCCATGTTGTCACTTCATCATCTGTTGGCCACTTGAAGTCTTGAGTGGCCTGCACTTGTGCCTTTTGTCTCTCCCATCTAACATCAATGATGTTCTTAACATCCAAAAGAAACTTATTGTTGTCAGTTTCTGCCTTGAATGCCTCATCTAATATCTTATTAAATCCTTCAACATCCAAATTTGATCCTACAATAAATGCCTCACTGTTATGCATCTTGCTGTCAAACTCATTCCTCCAGGAATCTAAAGCCTTTACCTTATCATCTTCTCCTCTTAGGGAAGGAACAAATCTATTAAAATCTATAGAAAAGAGGCTCAATTTAACCTCTATTTGATTCAATTTGCCTTTGAAGAATGAGAGAGAAACATTAACTTTTTTGATCTCATCTTTCACCTCTGTTACTATCTTAGGCAAATCAAATCTTAGGGTTTGTAAAGATGCAAGATTTTCAAACAATTGCATCCTGGTAGACCATTTGGTAAAATAGGGGTTTAGTATGGAAAGATACCCCATGATGTCAGCATGCAAAGTTGGCAATTTATTATAGGCATTAAGGACAACATCAGTCTTATCCTTCAAGACTTCAATCCTATGTTGTAGAATTCCCCTTAATGTATTCAAGGCAATTTCATTCTTCTTTTGTCCTATACCTCTTTTGACTTTTCACTTTCTTCAATTTGCAAAGGTCGTGGTTGTATAGGGACATACATCACCTCAAGATTTTCTTCTAATTCCTTTAATAGATTTTCAGTCGCATGATCTTGCTGATGTATCTTGATGTGGCACAATTCTCAGTCTTTGGCCAATGCAATAGTCTCTTCTATCAATGTGCTACACTTGTTAGACAACTATTTTGTCTTTTCCTCATTCAAGTGTGCCCAGTGTGTCATGATCTGGGATATTTCCAAATCCCCTATATTCTGTATAGACCAGACCATTTGATTTCCTACCATGTTTTCTTGAATGTTTGCCACCTGAGGCTTCTATTCCTTAGGGAAAAGGCTCCACATTGCAAAGGCTTGATATTTTGGGTTATACCCAAATCCTTTAATCATATCCCCTATTTGCATCTCAATTGACATCTTCAAATCTGTCTGCTTTTGTATTTGATCAATTATGAAGGTAGAAGCCAAATCCCAACCCCTAGCAAGCAATATGCAACTGGCCAATGCCATTCTTCTGGCTTCATTAGGTGATATGTCCTCACTGTCTGGGTCATATGATTGTAGGGCCACTAGGGCCTCATTTGTTACTATCTCCTCCCCATCAATAGTTAACTGAGCTCCAATTTTCTCCTTTTTATACCACCTTAGGAAGTCTTTAAACTCCCTAGTCTTAATGAAATTATCATCATTTAGAAACTTTTGTTGATGTATCAACCTTTCATCAACACAAGCCTTAAGTGGTAATTCAACATTCTCTTCTATATTAGGTTGTTTTTTCTTTCCCTCCCTAATCAATTTTCTTAGGTTATGGTCATATAACCTATTTCCAGGCACTAGGGCACTTGCTTTATCCTTTTTCTTTTCTTGCCTTTCAACTGAAGGATAGCATATTTCCACCTTTTTCCTTTTAGCTAAAGGCTCCTCTACATCATCAGGTTGTGTGGCTCCTATTAAGTCAACAATGTGGCCTTCAGCTCCTTGCTGTAACACCCCAAAATTGGCACCTAATAATCCAATCAATTTTTGTGCATTTTCTCATCTTTGAAGTCCTATTGTACTAGGCAAATTCTTCCCCTAATTGACTTTAATTGACTGAGTTTCAAATGCAGAAAACCCAAATTTGCATAAATCTGACATTACATTTAATTTCTAAATTCTCAATGATTATTAGCTAAAAACCCCTACAATTAATTGATTTAAATCTAAAGTCCTAAGTGCTTTTAATTAAACCAATTCCACCCCCTTTGGCTAATATACATAAAAGGAATTGAAAGGTTATTTAATTATTGGATGAATTATCCTCAAAAAGGAATTCCATAATTCCATGTGAAAGGAAACTTATGTGGAAATAATTCATCCTTTTATTTAAATAATCTTTTCTTATTTGTATCAAATGGAGAATGAAGAGACAACTGTTTCTTTTCAAGAAACTCTTCACTCTCTTTCGTTGGTTTTCTATAAATTGGATTTCTTTTCTTCATTAGAGAGGATGATTTTTGGAGAGCATAAATATTATAGTCATTATTTGCATCAATTCTTTCATGTTTCAAGCTTTATTTGCATAATTAGGCTAGTTTTAATTAGAATTGAAGACATAATGCTTTCATTTATGATTCATTTCTATATCTAACATTTCAATTTGATGCTTTCAACCTTTCTAGATTAATGGCAAATTCAGTTCTAGCTTGAAGGTAATTCGTTTCATAGATTACAAGCACTTTCATTTATAGATTAAAAGCATTTGATTTTCTTAGATTAATTGCATTTTTCTTCCATAGCTTAGTTTCAATTCATTCTTAGATTAGTTGCAATTCATTTCCATAGCTTAATCGTTTCTCAATTCATAGATTAAGAGCATTTTCTCATAGACTAGTTACAGATTTCATAAGATAAATGGAAATTCCTCTCTTCTTGCATTCTTAAAATCCTCCATGTTAGCAATGGTCAGGTTGTTGGCTCTCATTCTGAGGGTAAAACTCAACATCCACAACTAATTAGGAGGCAACAGGTTGCCTCAATCGAATTTGCAGAACAAACAATTCCTATTTGTCTTTGTGAATTGAGTGATTCTGTAAAGACTATGTTGTGTTTGTGTTGAATTCAGAGGTCTACATTCAGCATACAACATTTTGGCACCCACCATGGGGCTCTAACCCACGATCACAAGATTAATTTTTGTGAGTTTTGTGATAAATTTCTGAGCTTTTTTTCAAGAAATCTGACTGATGTTTTTATTGGTACATACACATATGACATGATACAGATTCAAACTTTATATTTATGGAAAGGTATTTGAGTTATATTTCATTCTCCTCTAGTTTGAATTAATTTTTTTCTGATTTGCAAAAGTTATGGTCATTTTTGTGCAGACTAGTTATAACCTAATTTTTATGAAATTTGACTAATGTTTTTATTGGTATGTGCACATATGACATGATAAAAATCTGAAATTTATATTTCTAGAAAGGTATTTGAGCTAGATTTCATTTTCTGTTAGTTTGAATTAATTTCATTGGGATTTGAAAAATTTATGATTGATTTAGTGCAGACTGGTCAAATCCAGATTTCTATGACAACAGGTTTTTCGATTATCAAATGATATATTATCTTTGACTAACCTGATTTTCTAACAAGTGGGATTGGCAAGCTATGTGTTTTTATTTTATTTTTATGGATTTTTATAATAGTGGGTTGCATGTGCAGGAATAGGTAAGGCTTTCCTAATAGTGGTTTGCAGGACGCTATACAAGAAGACTAAAACACAAACTACTGATGATATTTCTTGCAGGTTGCCTTTGATCGATAGAATGAAAAAAATCATGCTTGCTTCTTGTTTTTGATTTCTTAAAATAGGAACCCACATGCAATAATTATTAAAATGAACATTTATTTGCTATTTTAGGAATGAAAATAATGTCAGGAAACTATGCTCTCACCCTTTTGGGATGATCAAAAATCCAGAAACATTATTGTCATTTTCTTATTCTTCTTGAAGTGTCTTTTAGTTTTGTAAACCCAAGGAATTGCATCGATGTATCCTCTCCCCTTGCCTTCACAGATCTTGGGTGAAAGAGAAATCCATACAAATCCGTTAGTGTGGCTACCTCCTGAGTGCGTTAACAAAGTTGATGAGAGTGGATTGCCCAACCAGTATTAGGCTAAAGCCAAGCCCTTCCAAACCAGTATATAAAAAATGTCATTGTGAATAATGTCATAGTGAATAGGTGTTGATTACATTATACCAGGAAGAAGATCTCCCTCAGTACCCTTGTGCTATGTTAAAACCTATAGAATGTAACTTTTGTAGGCTGGGAGGCCTCCATAACAGAGCTAATCTACCACAAGTATAACCACCTGAATGGATGCCCTTACTATAAACTGTGTTCTAGTATCCAAAAACCCTCTATCTATTGGCACGGAAGGTTAGAGACTGAATAAGACACCCCACACTTTTACAGCTCTTAGTAGAGACAATAGCCCTTTTGGAAGCAATTCCTTTGGGGTTCGAAGCTTGGTGTGTCTAAGAAGTGAGTGCATATGTAAGGAGGAGCCTGTGCCTCCAAGCTTCTAAGTTGTCTGCTATGAGTAAGCGTAGCTAAACTTTGGTTTAAGTGGGGATTCAACAGATACTTTCCTGGCTATCCTAGGATTATGATGTGTCTATTCTGGTACTACAAACATTCTGCTTGATGTGTCTTGCATGGGTGAAGCATCAAAACAAACAAAAACATCTCAAACATTCAAATCGAACATCAAAATGATCAACGATTCCAAATCTACACTTCTAGGTGTTAAATTTCAAAATCTTGTCCAAGTTTCTACACCTGCTATCAAGACTCTACAATCTATCAAATTTTTGTCCAAACTGCTATTCTGTTATGAAGGTTCTATTCAAATTTTCACAAATCTGCGTTCTTTTCAACATTGTTACTAGTCTATCTTGTATTGCAATCTATTGACATTCTAACTCGTTGTTGTCTCAAATTATAACCTTGTTGTGCTAGTCCAAGTGACCCATTATCTATTTTGATCTTATCAGTCTTTGTCTATGCTATCCTTATTCTGGGTTGTGAGAACAGGTTAATCAACCTTGACTCAAGATTAGAGTCATTGCTATCTCCCTCTCAGTTAGACATTATCTCCTTTGTCCTTTGGTCTTGGACTTAATCAACACTTTAGATATCACTTCAGCACCTGTCAGTCAATCACTTGTTTCATCATACCTACTTTTCAATCTTCTAAGAAAGCACATCAAGACAATTTTACAATGTCTAAAACAAAAGATGAGATTCTTAGGGAACATTTATGGAAACAACTTTGAATTTTGGGATCTCAACTCCAACGATTAAGGGAGGAACATGATTCTCACGTCTCTCTGATTTCTTCCAACATGGGTAAATCTTGGTATATCAATCCCAATTTTCATCCTGAACAATGTGATGATGATCCCAATTTTTATCCCAAACAATGTGATGATGATCCCAATTTTTATCCCAGACAATGTGATGACGATCCCAATTTTTATCCTGAACAATGTAATGATACCTATATTCCTGAGCATTATCTTCATGGTACGTTTGTGCTTACTAGTAATGGGGGGTCGTATTGGATAGATTGTGATGGTGATCCATATGACTCTAATTTTGAAAGAGACTTTCATGATTTTAATGAACAATACCTCTTTGATGCCTCTATTGAGGAAAAGAAAGCCTTTCACACTAATTTAAAATGTCAATACTATAAGAATCTCTCCTCTAAATATTCTCATGCTGAAAATAAAGATTGTACTCTCAAGCAAGATCATGTTAATGATGAACCAGTGCTTTGTAATGATTCCCTTCCATCCTCTACTTCCTCTGATACTCATACATCTCCTAGAGTTGCCAAATCTTCCACAAATCCCCCATC
>MU226225.1:712641-730983 GCA_018584345.1 Thuja plicata
GGTGAGCTTTGCTGAATGCTCGGTATAGGCTGTGGGCTGAGTGATAAGCTTGGTAAGCATTCAAAACCGAATAAGTGTTTTCACTAAGTGCATTCACTGATGCCAAATGTATCATTATTCCAACAGATATAAGTCATTAAGTGGTGCTTTATACAAGTTAAGTTATGGATTTCACTTTCACTTAAAACTGTCAAGTCGGCTGTTAGATCTCGTGAAAAAAAATATGTGTGTCTGTTGATGTTGCACTCCTAGATGTGTACTTCATGATGTTGGAAAAGCTTATACCTAAGCTTGCATGAGCTCAATCTATGAATTTCAGGGCAATATATATTTTGTTGTTTATATCCAATGCTCCCCCAAAGGCCATGATCAGCCAATTAGGTCAATTTTGTCTTGCTACCATCGGGCGAAGATCTAGTAGCCTCTATCGACTCTCCCTGAACTGATGTCTCACTAGTTTCTTTGATCTTCCATATCTTACCACTTTTTCTATCTTCTACCTTCTTGAAACAACTTTAAAAATCACTCTTCAAATCTACAACACTCTTACCAATATCATTTCCATTCTTTTATGAATTAATAGGAGGTGGTACTCTTCTATTTTCTGATCCATTATACCTACAAAATTTTTCTATATGTCCTGGATTATTGCATTTTTAACATATAGGATGTCTTCTTTCCTGATTGAATTGTATTTTATAGTATTTCACAATGTGTCCAATGTTATTATATTTGTAGCATGTAGGTTTCACTGTATATTCTCTTTCATTGTCTTGCCTATATCTTGATTGATTAGGTTTTCTGCATTCTTCTTTCTTGTGCCCATATCCATTATAGTTAAAACAATAACCTAAAAAAGTTCTAAATGGGGCATTACCTCTACAGTCTCTCTTCATGTGTCCAAATTTTTTGCAGCCAAAGCATCTACCTCTAAAGGGTCCGATTTGTTCTGTAGGCTCTTCAATAGAAGGTTTCTCAGCATCAATCTTCTCATTTGATTTATCTTCCTGATTCTTTGAACATTCAACTTCATTGAATCCAGTACCCATCATATCACCTTTAGGTTTATTTTTGTCACTCTGTTCATCAATCAAATCACTGTTGGTGTGAAGTTTCTCAATGTGTTTCTTTTCTTCAACAAGTTCACCTTTTATAATCTGATTGTATTTCTCCATTTCTAGATACTTGTTCTTGTGGTTGTCAACCTCATTCTTCATTTGATATAATGCACTATTTAAAGCTTCTTCAATTTTATTCTTTGCATTCTTTTGTACCTGTATTTCTTTAGCCATAGTCTCATTTTCAAGTTTCAAAGTTTCATTCTCTTCTTTTAGTTGCTTCACCTTATTTGAACTCTCTTCATTTGGATCCTCTTTTATCTGAACCACAAGATCATGTCTTTGATTTCTGGAAATATCAAGTTGATCTTTGAGTTTCTTTATGAATTTATTAGCTCTTCGCATGTTGAATCTCAATTATCCATTCTCTTCTTTTTATTTATCAAGGTCTTCAAGTGCAGCATCAAAGCTTTCTTGCAAACTGTCGAAATCCATTATGATCTCCCTCAAGCTATTAGACTTTCTCTCCAAGTGCCAAGAGCTCGGATACCAATTTTTAGGATTGGATAATACTTAGAGGGGGGGTGAATCAGTATTGTAGTACTTAATTAAATTCTTCAACAATTTAAATATCAACTATAAACTTGCAGTAAAGAAAAGAACATAAGATAATGACACAATGCTCATAACACCATATTTTATTTTCGAGGAAACCCTGACCAAGGGAAAACCCTGGTGGGGATGGTACCCACATGCATGTACTAAAGAATAATGTCCCTGTAAGGAGACCTAGCCCTGTTAGGAGCTGAACATTACATAGTACATTTCCTTTTTAGAGGAATAACAACCCTATTAAAGGTTCACAACACCCTGTTAGGGGCCAACTGAGCTTACAACTCTTACAATATAATTCAGTTTACAAAGTGTTCTCAGTCATGAACAAAACAAGCAACACTGGTGCTTAGATAGTTCCTTTATAGTCCTTCAATGATATCTTCCATTCTCTTCTCTTCTATTCTCTCAATAACTCATCCAACTGTCCAACTAGTTCACTCTCAATATTTATCAAAAAGATCTTACATATATATCTCACAACTCTACAAAGTCAACTCTCAATATGAATATTACAAATATTACTAAGTCGTCCTTCAATACAAAATAGATTTAATATAGTAAAAAATAAATGCATAGTTGACACTCTTGCATAGTCAATGTGGAGGTTATCAGCAACCAAAATACAACTTCAATTTTTTGGAGTCCAAACCATACTCCCTCAATCTTTGCTACTATCAAACTGCTTTGTTTCATTGTTCTGCTACAGTCTGTCCATCTGAAATTTTGTCTAACTTACCATACACTCTACCACAACAAAATTGATCTTAGGTGGAGGTCATACATACCCCATATTGTCTTCCTCTAATCTCTCTTTCCCTAAATCATCGATCTCTATCTTCAACATCCAAAACACTTCAGTATCTCTGCTTCTACACTTAGTCAATTTCTAAATCACCAAAACTTATCTTTTCTGGAATCGGTCTGAAACCCAGATGTGTTTCCATAAATGAAAACCAAAAATTAAATCACATTTAAAAAAAAAATTATTGCTTTACAACACATATGACTTTATGGTACTATCAAATTTTTGAGAGTACCATATTGAAATTTGCTAAGGCATTAGAATGTACTCTAGATGATGTTCAAAGTTTCCCTCTTTCAGAGGCTGAAAATTTGATGCCCAGTTAAGTGTCATGAGAAATCACTTGGGGAACATTTTCATCACCTATGATTGATACAATGTATTTATTTTAAGCTTTCCTAAGTCAGATTGTATGAGTTTGTAAGGAACCCATTTGGAGGGGTCGACACAAATTTGCACTTCGCATATTTTCAGATTTTAGGAAATGACTTAGTTTAGAGGCGTGCATCTTATTCCCAATTTATTTTCATGAAAAAAGGGTCATTTACCTATATTTAAATCATGATAAATATCCCCCAAGTCAATTTTTAGACCCCCATGAGTTCATTTGACCAATTTGGTAAGTCAAATCCAGATTCAATATATTCAGTTTTTCTGCATATCTTGTGTCATATCTTCCAGATAGACATTTTTAGGGGATTTTAAATTGGTATCAAATGGTTTTTATGAGATGATGGTTGTGGATATGTAATCCTAGTCTATAAATGAGCTACTGAGCTGATTTCTAAGATTCTATGAGATTATTTGGTCTTTCTACAAGGCCTATTTCATATGTCATTTACTCACTTCTTCAGTGTGCATGATTAGATTAGTTTGGAAGTAGTCATTTTGACTATTAATATCTTTCAATCCTAAACATTTTTGGAAAATCCCACCAGCACATGTTTTATTGTATCTCAATAAGAAGGTTCCTCCCTTCGTAGTTTCCAAGATACAGTTGGGCATGTTTTTCAAAAGCACATTCATAGTGGATTTCTACAAGGTTTAAACATCTTCATTGGTAGAAATAATGAAGTAGACAAATTTGACAATGAAAATCTCTATTTTTTACATCATCGTCCAAATCTATTTTACAGAATGAATTTTGGTGTATCAAATTGTATGCTTGTCAGTTTCAGAGTTCATATGGTGACATTTTCATCTGTTTTCAAAGGCATTTCTAGAGGCTACCCGACATATTTTGAATAGAATACAGGGTTATTAAAAGTGTTTTAGTGGCCGCCAATTAGGTATATCTTTCTCAAAATACATAATGGATCACATTTAGGCTTTTTGAGATGAGAATGTGTTTGGAGTGAAAATTCTTAAGCTAAGACATGGTATTCATTTTCAGGGTGGAAAAGATTTTCATTTGGTCTTAAAAGATTGATTATTATTTAAATAAATTGTGATTTGAATGAGAATATTAAAATGGGTAGAGGCGTTAATGTGAGGGCATTTCGAGAAAGTATGAAAAGATAATTTTAATCCTTTTTATGATTTAAATTTACAAGCAATGAAGTGGATAAAAAAAAGTATTTTAAATAATTTTATAAATGATTTATGTGCAATATCAAATTTGATTTTCAAAATATGAATGTGTACATTAGAAAGAGAATCAAAACAATATGGTGGGGACCAAGGTTAAACGAGAGAGGATGATAAATTTGAGGAGATCAATTAAAAAGAAGCTTCCATCCACACATTGTTTTCTTGCATCCTCGCACGACATTTAGAATTTTCCTCAGTTGGGCTCTAAGGCTACAACAATGGTAGATTTTAATAAGGTTTGAATTTTTATTTTTCATGGCACATGGCCCATAGTCATTCAATTGCCAGGAAATTTGGGAAATGGTAAAGTAAGAAGCGAGCCTAAGACAAGCACCAAATATAGCATCAAAAATTTATCTATTATTTTAATATTTCCTCTCGGCTAGGGTTAGGGTTCAGAAAAGAACCAGAAGGATTGTGGACTGCATGTTGTGGGTTATTCTATTCAATATATTTATTCAAGAAATTCCATTCCGTCATGCCATGGTTGCAATTTTTGCACAAAATGGATTGGATTAAAGAAACTTTATAAAATTCATGCTAATCATTCTCGCAGATGTAAAGAATGATTCAACAATTCAAGTCTGCATCCTTTTGACCATTGCAAACTGAGGGCTTTTGAAATAGTAGAAGGTTGTCATCGATTGCAGGTCACGCCCAAATTTATCTACAAAAGACCATCATGAAACTATAAAGAAAATGAAATTGGTGGGGTTAAAGAAGGACATCCACAACCTTTCCCAGTGTTTTCTTAAATCTCACCAAACAAGGAGGTTTTTGAATAGTTATGGGCACCATCAAATCATTAGTTGGGTATGATAAACTATAATATAAAATGCCTCATGAATAGGTTGTTTCATGGAATTGATGTTTGTAGGATTGGCACCGTATGTGATTCATTTGACAGAATAAATTATGGATTCTTGTCTAAGAATGAATAAGACAACCGCTTTTGAATGTAAAATCATAGAGTAAAATGTGGGGCCACGAGGAGGGTTTACAAAATTAATTTGGAGAAAAGCTTTTGAAACTCTTAGAAAATGCCATTGGCACGTGTGCAAACAAGTTCAATAAATTTCCCAATGTCCCCTTTTCCTATGTGTATGTAGATGGAGGTTTTGGTAGGCATGGACATCTATCCATGCAGTGTTAGCAGTGGATTTGCAGAAACAAGATTTGAATTTTTTTTTGTTAATCCAGGCAAGTGTATTCGCATGTGCAATGAAAAATTCAACTAATCTATACAAATGTCTTTGGAAGTTGTCAAGGTAAATGAAAATTGGAAGGTAATAAAGCTAGTCATCTCCGTACTAAGGCCACGCATGAGATTTCAAAACAATGTGTGGACTTCCATCAGGGGCTTGGTTTTTCTTCATGAAATTTGTGGAAGCAAATACAAGGCCTACAAACTATTTCCAGAATGCTTGAAACAAATGTGATTACATGGTTTACCTTGGCACCAAGTCTACATCATAGTTATTTGGTAAAAACACCTTGGAAAATTTCAAGAAAGTGCACTCGGTCGGCACGCAAGGTGTTAGTTTGTGACAAATCTTTGAAGACATATATCCCACATGCGCAAAGAAATATGTTTTTTGAGAAATTTTTTTATATGAAAATGGATACTATGTAATATGAATAAGAGAAAGAGGGTTTGGAAACTGTGCTTAGTTGGAGGATGTGGCAATCTTAGAGAATAAGGAAATTTTTTGGGCATACGCCCATGTAAAGTGATGACACGTGGCACCAAGGATGCAATTGGTGGGACCCATAAATTGAATAGTCATGCAATCGTAGTGGTCAAAAAGGGCTAGTAGTTAGTGTCGCGAGTGTGCGACATAACTTCTAGTAGTTAGTCGCACACTTGCAGAGGTCAAGTAGAGGTAGCAGTTAGTGTCGCAAGTCACGAGTGTGTGAAATGACTACTAATAGGTGGTTTTGGGTTTGTTGAGGTGGTGTTACAGGTGGATCCAAGAGAAAATCAGAGGCTTCCACATGTCACTCTTGCAAGATTTATTTGCAAATGCTCAAATTTAAATTGAAAATTGCACCGCAAGATGTAATTAAATAGGGGTTAAAACGCACCCTAGAGGATAAGACATAATATTTTCAAGTGAAACCAAAATATAGGCAAGCTGCAATTTTTTTGAAGGTAGCAGATATTTTCAGCAAGTTGGGGTGAGAGATATTTTGTCAATAAATCAGATTTTTGCATTTGAGCTAAATATTATTGTGCAAATCAAATATTGAAATGAGGATAGATGAAAGTTTCAAGTTGAATCTAGATTTTTATTTTATTCCATATATTCTCTTCTTTTTGTGTGACAGGGGTTCAATTTTGGTTCCAATTTTAGGTTCCACAGTTCTGAAAATTGTTTTTTGTTAGCTTGTGAATAGTCTAGTGTGTTTTTCTGTGTTAGGGGTTAGATATGTAGACTATAGATTTTGAAATGTATCTAGCCAGAAATGGTGCAAGGCATTATTGATTTTCTCATGAATTTTTCTCCCTTTTTATATTCATTATTATAGAGGTGTAATATATCAAGGATTTATGAGCCTATTAGCTTGATATTATTGAGTATATAATACTTGTCTGTTAATCTTCTTCAAGGAATAAATTAAATAACTTTGAACATGTGTTAGTGACATTAGATGCATGATGTGGATTTTTAAAGTAGAGCTTTTTGATTGAGCTATGTTTCTTATTAATGTAAGGCATTAATATGCAAATACCTATAGATAAGAATGGGTATGCATCTATAATTTCTCTAAAGTCTCGTATATGACTCCGTGTCTAGGATTAGGCACTGACTTACATAGTTTGTCACATTTTTAGAAATCATTTCAAACCATTACAAATCCTTTTTAAATTCATGTTTATTTATGAGAGATTTAAGTTATCTATTTCTTAGAACACTAAATGCAAGTAGGAGTTTGCATAAGATTGGTAGAGTTTTAAATGCCCATTACCTGCAACTCTAAGAATTATCCACAGTTATATGGTTGCATAGTGTTATTTAGCAAGAGGTTTATTATATATGCATATTCATGTTATTATTAAAACCCTCATGAGTGTGTGGAACTCGAAGTGAAGAAGGCTTGTATGCCTTGTCAATGTTGGCTTTTCATGTCCTCAATTTGTTGATGAAGCAGATTTTGTGAATTAGATGAAGATCCCTAGGTCAAGTTCCCATTTTTTTTTTGAAGATTGAGGGTGGAAAGAAAAAATACCAACATAAATTTGGAGACTTTGTTTGGGATGAGGTGTTAGAAAGTGTTAATATCATCTTGGAAACTATGGTATAGTTAGTCAAATCAATATTCAGTCGATTTGGCCCGTCTGAGTCACCAACATAAATGGTGACTCTCCTGGGGATTTGGGTTGTAAATGCATAATTAATAAGGTTGTAAGTTGAGCTTGCTCCTTGCCTTATTAATTTTAATCCAGTCATTTCAGCCATATCCATTTGAGGAATGAGTTATCAATATTGGAAAATCTAAAAATTCTTTTTAGATTGTAGTTATCAGCCTATTTGTTGTTGTAGTAAGAATTTATGAAGGGCTTCTTTGTGAAAAAGTGTGTCAATCCTCATTGATTTTCTAAAAATCTAATTTCTTTGTCTAAATCCAAAATTGTCTGTGTTCTACAAATGATTTATAAATTCTCACATAAGTGGGTGGTGACCCTGAAAGATCTCTACACTAGTGTGTGTGTTCAATTGAAGTAAATTTTATAATCAGTTGGAATTACTTATAAAAAAATTTAGCAGATGCTTTAAGTTCAATGGTCGAGTGACCCAGTCATGAAGAAGTAAGAAGACATCAACAACAAAATAATTTTCCCAAGTATCCCTAAAATTTCTTATGAGATAGCACACTTCCTTATAAGGTGAAGAAGTAACTAAAAAATGAAAAGTATGTTATTATTTTGAAGACAGTGACTCCATAGTTGGATAGAAGAATTTATGAAAGGGTAAGATGTTGTTAAATAACTGAGAGGGGGGGTGAATCAGTTAGTTTTAGTTATCCTACATTCCCAAATACTCATAGATGTATATAAAAACAATTTAAAACATATAAATCAACTCGGTGAAATATGAACTATGATCTCAAACTTAGTTTCAAACTTATCTATCAACTCATCAACTCATCTACCGAGTAGTGGTAAATCAATATTGTGATTATCGATCAATGCATATAAAGTAATGTGTAAAGAAAAATAACCATATAACACATTCATACACATCAACACATAGATTTTTAACATGGAAACCCGTCTAAGGGAAAAATCACTGGGAGCGGTAACCCAAAATAATTCACTCTTCTGAAGTGAGCTCGATAAAGATCCAACCTTGTTAAAGGTTACAATGCACACTTTTAGGTATGACCTGGTTAGAGGATTTATCACTAATAGTTCTCCCTTTTCCAATCATTCAATATGGGGTCAACAACAAAACACTCAACATTCATTTGAATGTCATAATAAAGACTGTTAAATCCTACCCAACTAAGAGATTTTTCTGTAACAATGGTTAAACTGATAAAGTAATGATATGACAGAAATAAAACTCTATTTGAATATTTTCATATCTATTCTAAGTAAATAATACCTCTGATCAATAATCACTTAAGTCCCTTTGATTATTCATACTTTGTTCTGCTCTATAAATACTCTTTCTCTATCGCTCAGTGTTGTGTGCAGAATTGCTCAATTTTGTCTTCAATCAGTTTGATTAGTCATGAGTGAAGTTAATCTCTTTAGCAATATGCATGTATGCATATTGATTCATAATGAATGTCTTCTCTCTTATATATACATCATAACTCATTTAATTTCCATCCTAAGATTTTGTCTCTTGATCTCCATTATTGATTTTGCCTCTTCATCCTTCCTCAAACAACACGTTCCAATCTCTTTCCTCTGATCATATCAAATTTTCAAATTCATTTGATTAACATAAAAAAACATTATCAATTACCTTGAAATCATAAAAAAATTCCAACTTAGCATCTTAGTCGGCCTCACTTTGTTTTACTCGGTCAATATCGTGATGCATCGGTGATCCCTAGCTCGGTTAAAACTTTTTTTGATATACACTATATTTTCTTAGTGTCCATTGTTTCAACTTGGTGTATATAGAACTCTTCATTTACTGACCTTATATACTTTTTTTATTCCAGATCTTCAATCCATAATAGATGTTTGTTACCACCATGATAATTAAATAAGTTTATATAAATGATAATACATTGACTGATTAATGTCTATCATCACATTAGTAGCTCAGTTGATCATCAACTCAATGACATGAAACATACAATCAGTTGTAGCTCATCAATCTCTCCCTTTGGAAATGATGGAAACACAATATAAAATATGCAATATGAAAATTCTATAGAATACCAAACTTTAGTTCTACAAATATATGCAAAATGTTGTATCTCTCCCTAGCTTGTACATATAATGTGTTTAATCACTACACAACATTAAAAACTCATCATACAGACTCTTTTTACAAATTTGACTCATTTCAATCTTCTCTCCCTGAAGTGGATAGATATTTCATTTCTCTCCCTTTCTCTTTTCTCCTTTTCTCCCTTGCAGTGGATAGATATTTCATTGAATCATCTCTCCCTTTGAAAACAATGCAAAAAAGAAAATATATAGCTCTTCAGTAGCCAAAAATATCTCTGGGTGACCTCCTATTCCTCTTAGTGACCGATAGACAAGGGACGGACCCCCAGTCTATTCATCAAGTACTCAAATGTATCCTTTGGTAAGTGTTTAGTGAATATTTCAGTCAATTGTTCTTTTCATTGCACATATTCTGGACTGTCACTTATTTTTCTTGTACCTATTCCATCAACTAGTGTGGTCATCGGACAATAATATGTCCCACTTTTTGGCCAACTTTGACACTAAAACAAACATTCTGAAAAAAAAACTTTTCTTTTAGACACCTATTACCGTAAAACCATTAAGAATTTGAAGATAATGTAAACTAGTTACTTGTAGAATTTTGTTTCTACTTTATAAATATATTTTTAAAAAATAATTAGAATTTATTTGTATCCATTTTTCCTTCTCCTTCAAAATTTGTTTGCTTGAAAAAATCAAAATTTTTTAGGAGTAACACTCACTTTGATCAACATAACTTTTTGGACAAAATTGATAAGAATGTAATGATTTTGAATTAAGGTTTGTAACACCAATATATAGGGAATCCAATTAGTTTCATTCAATTTGGTCAAATATTTTATAGTTTATTGAGTTATGAAATGACATTAACTATAATTTGGACATAGGTTTATTTGAATAGTGCTAACTCTATCTGTATGTATCAAAATTTGTTTTTTTTGTTTTTTTTTTATAGAAAGGTAAAATAAATACCTATTTCGTATATATTTTTCATAAATTTTTTTCCTAATTGACTATTTTTCCAGAACTCTCAAACAGAGAATTCGCTAAATGGTCAGACAACCAATGTTTAGTAAAAATTTGAAATAAAAGTCATAATAAACTCAATATATATAAAAATCATAATCATTGGAAATATTTCTATGAGTACTATCATCCTGTATTTGGGTTTGTCAAATGAATTTATTTGATCCCACAATAAGTTAATGTCAAAGTGATTTTTGTCAATATTTTGATGGGTGCAAAGGAGACTTGATTATAGGTGTGAGTGAGGAGTAGAGAGATTATACCAAAGAGAGTTTGATACAAGAAGATTTTATATAACCGTTTCCATTTTAATCCTTCAAATGGGAGCTCTCAAGGCTTAAATCATCATCTTTTCTTAAAAATGTGTAATTTCAGCAAAAATTAGGAACTTCAAAAAAGTGGGACACACTATTGTAGGACCACCCAGTGATACTTTATAGATATATGCTTTGTTTTTTCATGCATCACCGGGTTCTTAGAAATGTTCATTGCACTAGTATTATCACAATAAATTATCACTGGGTTAGTGATCTCTTCATTCATATCTTTCAAAAGTTATTTTATTCATGCAATGTTTAGACCGTTTGCAACAGTAGCAAAATATTCTTCTTATGCAGTTGACTAAGATATGCATCCTTTCTTTTTACTGCTCCAAGTAACTAATCTTTCTCTCACAAAAAATGCTCCACCAATAGTAATCTTTCTATCATCAATGTTCCCATCCCAATCAGCATATGTGTAAACTTTCAGTTCAAACTTTCCATCATTCTTGTACCATAATCCATAATCTACAGTGTTCTTCAGATATCTAAAAATTATCTTTCCAATAATCATGTGTTTCCTTAGGATCAGCAGAGAATCTTGCTACAATTCTAACTACGTGTGCAATGTTTGGTCTTGTGTGTACAACATACATCAATTTTCCAATCACAGATCTGTATAATGTCTTATTTACCTTGGTTATTTGATCTTCTTTTGTCAATTTACATACTTTACCATAGGTGTACCGACTGGTTTTGAATCTTCCATTCTAAATGTCTTCAGTACTTCCTTGATGTATTTTTCTTGTTTGAGTAATGTATATACCTTCATCCTGTTGTAAGATTTGCAAGCCAAGAAAAATTTGATCTCTTCAAACATTGACATTTCAAATTCTTTTTTTATTTAATCAACAAATTATTTGCATAAGTTATCATTACCTCCAAATATGATACCATCAACAAAAATTTCAGCAATAAGAATCTTATCATTAGTTCCTCCTTTCAAATACAAATTGTTGTTATCACTTGTTTTAAAAAATCCAATACTGATAAGATAGGAGTGTAGTCTTTCATACCATGCTCTCGGTGCTTTTTAAAGTACATATAAGGCTTTGTGCAACTTACATACCATGATTTTCTAATTAGGATCAACAAAACCTTCAGGTTGTTCAATGTATACCTCTACTTATAGTATCCCATTCAGATATGCAGATTTAACATTCATCTGATAAACTTTAAATCCTTTGTAAGAAACATAAGCAAGGAGTATTCTAACTCCTTCTAGTCTATAAATGGGTGCAAAAGTTTCTCCATAGTCAATACCTTCTTCTTGTGAATACCCTTTGCATACTAGTCTTTCCTTGTTTCATGTAACATCTTAATTCTCATTCAATTTGTTACTAAATATCCATTTTGTGTGCCAATTAAATTCTTATCACTCAGTCTCGGCACCAATGTCCATGTTTTGTTCTTTTGTATTTGCTCAATTTATTCATTCATTCCCTAAGTCCAATCATCATTTGCAAGTGCATCTCAACAGTTTTAGTTTCAAAATCACAAATCAAACATGTGTCATCATTCAAATTACTTTGTTTCATCATGCTAGCTCTCTTATCTCCAATAGTCTAATTCTGTGGAATATGTTTTCTAACATATTTTGCAAGTACAAGTTTAGTTCTTTCTTTATTCTATTCTCTAGTTGGTGTATGATCATGATCTCCAGTTGCAACATCTTCCTGATTCTTGGTAGGTTCATCTTGATGCTTGGTAACATTTTCCTATTTCTTGGTAATGTCAGTGAGTCGCATGGGCAAAGTGTTA
Source organism: Thuja plicata (assembly GCA_018584345.1). NCBI lineage: Eukaryota > Viridiplantae > Streptophyta > Pinopsida > Cupressales > Cupressaceae > Thuja > Thuja plicata. Next base: position 725,233 of record MU226225.1, read on the forward strand.
GGATCTTCAATGTAAACAATTTTTTTGTACTTTGCTAGTTCTCTTTTACTTTCAACATCATTCTTCTCAACAAATTCATTAACTATTACATTGGCACATTTATAATCTTTTCTCTTAGTAGAATATCCTAGAAATATTCCTTCATCACATTTTGAATCAAATTTCCCATTTCTATAATCTTTTAGAATATAGAATCAACTTCCAGATATTCTAAAGTAACTCACTTTAGGTGTGTGACCATACCATAATTCATAAGATGTCTTGTTTGAATATTTCTTCAGCTTTACTTGGTTCAATGTGTATACAACATTACTAATAGCTTCCCTCTAGTAAACTTGTGTAACACTCTTCTCAAACATCAATGTTCTAGCACAATAGACAATGGATCTATTTCTCCTTTCAGCAATCCTATTCTATTGTGGTGTCCTTGGTACTGACACATGTCTCTTAATTCCATGCTCATTACAAAATTTAGTGAAATCATCAAAAATAAATTTTCCACCTCTGTCTTATCTTAAACATTTTAGTTATTTACCACTTTCTTTTTCCACTTTAGCTTTGTACCATTTGAACATCTTAAATGCTTCAGATTTTTCTTTTAAGAACATGACAATCATCATTCTAGAATATTCATCACTAAATAAAATAAATTAATTATCACCATAATAACTTTGTGTTCTCATAGGTCCACATAAATTGGTATGAACCAGTTCCAAAATAACATTAGATGAAATTTTTTTCCACATAAATCGGTATTTTGACATTTTTCCCATTTCACAATTCTTGCACATGCTATGGTCAGGTTTAGATATGCTTGGTAAGCCTCTTACTTTCATTTTCTTACTGATCTTAAAACCATGTTGTCAAAATTCACATGACATAACCTATTATGCCACAACCACACATATTCATTTCTAGCCATCAAACAAGAAATTTCTGCAAAGTCAAGATAGAATAGATTACCTTTTGATTATTCTCCTATGTTGATCAACTTTCCTATTTTATCATAAATTTTAGCTTTTTTGTTCTCAAATGCAACTTTGTGACCTTTGTTATTTAACTGTGAAACACTCAATAGATTATAATTAATTCCTTTCACCCAATATGCATTCTAACATTTAATCATTTCATTCAAAATTATAGTACATTTTCCTTTGACTTGACAAGGTGTAGAATTTCTCATTCTAACAGATCCACCATTATAATGCTCAAGAAATTCATATTTTTCATTATCTCTAGTAATATGATGAGTAGAACCACTATGAATAATCCAAACATCATTCTTGCTAACTTTAGAAATAAGTGTTGTTTCAACATACATTTCATCTTCTTCTAAATATACTTTCATAGCTACAAACACTGTCTCAATATCCTCATCATTGTCGGTGTCAGTGTCTTCATCTTTATTTTCAACAAGGTCACATGATTTCTCGCCTTTGTATTTGTAATATAAGTTACCCCTTCTATCATACTTTTGGTTGCTTCTGTATTTCTTATCATTCTTTTCGTCATTAGATCTTTCATTGTTTCTTTCATAATTTTTCATGTTAGGGCAAGTGGCAGCAATGTCTCCAATTTATTTGCAGTTAAAGCATATCAAATGTAGTTTACCTTTATATATTCCTTTACCTTTATGCAATTTTTTGTCCATTAGTGCTTCAAGTTCATCAATTTCTCTCTCATCACTATTACTATCGCTATCATTTATTATCATATGTTTGTTACCAGATTTACTAATTTCAGACATGACATAAATGCAAACTCAACAGTAGGAACAACACTATTGTCAAAATTGTTTATCTCAAATGAAATTTTTCTACTGACTAGACTATCAATTGTATGTTGGGATTAATGGGAAGTATGTACTGAGAGGGGAGGGGTGAATCAGTACTTCATCAACTTTTATATCCTTTAATCAATTAACCTTTGTAATCAATTGTATATCCATTAAATCTAATATATACTATCTTGATGTGAGTTATATCAATTCATAAAATTAAAATACATGTGAGAATTCATAGAAACATTCATGAAAGTAATTTGACACATAACACAAGATATGATATCGGATAAAACTCATGTAAAGAAGAAAAAACTGCAGTGGGGATGGCACCCACAAAATCTTCACTATCTGTAGATTGGAAGGGGCCAGTTAAGGCTTACAATTTGATCACTTCTGATGATCTACCCTATTAAGAGTATCAGTGGAGACCTGTTAAAGTATAATCTATTAGGAGCTTTAGAAACATTGTTGAGTGTGCACTTGGTTAAGAGATTTGTTGTTGGACTGTTAAATCCACCTTCCTTGAAAGGATTTTTACACTTTGCTCCACTTGTTAGAATGATAGAAAATTACAAATTGACTTGGTAAATGCAATCTCCTATTGCTGATATAGATCCAATTTAGTTTACTTGAAAAATATTATCACATAATTGTGATTGAATAATACCTCTGATTCTGCGTATCCTTTGTTCTTGGTTTTGATAACTAAGTTCATCTTTTGTTGTTCTTTTTCTTGAAAATCTCAATCTGATCCATAGATGTGCTTGTTGGCTTCATTCATGTCCTCCTCTTTATTCACATCAAGTAATAATGAATGATTGCATCATCTATTTATAAATGGATTGACTTCATTAAGTTTCAATAAAAAACAATGTTAACTCTAAGATTAGGTTTACAACTTGTACCTAGATCTCCTATTCTATGTGTTTTTAATCAGTTAGACTAATTAAAGCACTTACATTTATGTAACTTGTCCCTAAAGAAATTCATTTAAAACAAATAAATATCCTATAAATAGAATACACTTTCTTTATTTGACGTGGAAGTCAGATCCACCTTTTGTGGGCTGCAACTGACTTTCAGTTCCTATTTGTTGATTATGCTTGAGTGTCCTTCGATTTTGATCTGTTGGTTTCTCTTTAACTTTCTTGTTGGTTTGTACTGTATCCTGCACATCAGGTTCCTTTGTCGGGTTCATCTTTATCTTTTTGTCTTGTATTTTTGGTTTACACACTAAGTTGTGTCGTCAGTTCTCTTTACACTTAGTCATCTTTGGTGATCTTCTTTCTATCTGATCGTTAGTTTTCTCTTGTCCTATCTTTCCGTGTATGCTTACCGAAAGATTTGTTTGCATACTAATGGAAAATTAATGTCATCAATCCCCCCCTTTGACATTAGTACAAAAAATTGATATGTGCAAAAATACTAACAAAATATTCAGTATATACAACATATATAATCCTTAGTCATTTAATGAATCCCCTATGTATATGTCGGTATATCTATACATATGATGTATTTTATTCTACATATCATTTTCCCATATGAATATACATATACATATTTACCATTTTCTGATCTGAATGAATGAATGAATGCATAACATTTTCTCTTTTATTTTGTACTCATATTATTTTCCCCCTTTTTTGATATTAAGGGAAAAGGTCTTTACCTTCGACCTTATAAAAAATGTGCGAGTGTGAAGACTTCATGTCTTCCATCATTTTCTCCAATTTTTCTTTGAGGTTCTCCAAATCCATGTGCTCAAGTGTTATCTTTGAGTGCATGTCATAGATGTTGTCTGCTATAGACATCTGGGGAGTTTCTATTAGTTGCCTTGCTGAACTGATGTGTTGTTGGAGCAATGTAAGATTCAGTAGAAGTTGAGCTTGGAGATTGGTTAATTCTTCCCTAAAGTGTGTATCTTCCTCCCATAGTTCCTACCTTAACCTTTTTATCTTTATTATCTTCTCATAATGCAATTTAACTACATTTTCTCCATCATTGGTTAAGCTATTTGCACTGTTTGCTAGATCTCTATCCAGCTTAGCAATGTTGTCACTATTCTCTTTAGTGAACTTTTCTATTGTGCTCAATTTTTGAATCAAGGTTATAGCTTCAGTTATGGTTGGATCTAATTCAGTGATGAATTCTGATAGATTTACCGTATTGACCGCCACTTCTTGGCTAATGTTCTCAATGAGCTTTTTTTGGTACTTTAGCTCAGATCTGTCCTTAATTTCCTTCTCTGCGTCTATATTCTGAGTTGTGATTGCATCAATGAGAATTGCTAATTGATCAAGTACTGGCTTGTTTTGATCACTATCAACATCATGCACAATTTGATGCAATATGTCCCATGTTGTCTCCAGTACCATGGAGTCCCTATGCTATTTCTTCAGCTTCTCTTGTAATGCCTTCTGTTGGCATATTTCTCCATATTTTTGTAATGCTTCAAAATCAAGTGTAGATGGGTCACACTTTGGTATTTCTATAAGTTCATGCAAGGTGACTTCCAACTTGTTCTTCTTTTATTTATTATTCTTCTTCTGTGAATCACTAGAATGTAAAACCATTGCCAATTTCTTGGCTTTCTCTGTTGTGCTCAATGAAGTGACCTATTGTGCCTCTTTTTTCTTCTTGGTGTTGGATACATCTTGAGTGTCTCTGATGTCTTTCTTACCATTGGTGTTGTCTTTCTTTTCTTCTTCCCCTGAATCCTTGGGTGTATGCTTTTTAGGTAACTTGCTTGATTCTTGTAGGATATTGATAGCTTGTATCAATATTGGCATGTTTCTTGGAATGTTTACTTGTGCAGTATCAACTATTGTGCATTGTTCATCAGTTTTTTCCTTTGCAATAGTGACATATTCATCTTTATTCACTTCCTCTGTTGGGTCATCGGTAATGCCAAAGACATTAGTATCCACAATGTTGTCATTTATGGTATTTGGCCATGATTCCTCTGCAACATATGTAGTCTTGTTGTCGGTAGTGTCATCCTCTTACTTATCTAACTCGATAGATGTGTCATCTTGAGTTTCCTTTTCAACATATTTTTGTTGAAGGTCTTTGTTGGGGCTTTCCTCCTCAGTAGGTGTCATGCCCAAAATTTTGCGCCCAAAAACACAACTTTTTTTTTTTGAAAGGTAAATTTAATAGAATTAGTAATGTTAGGAGGGTGTAAGGGGTATCATGACAAGTGTCAACCTCCCTTAACCCTAAACATCTACTAATGAATTAGTTGCACAAGGTGACGTTAATCATAAATTTGACTAGGAATAATTTTAGGATAATGCTTGAGGATTTTACAAGGTGAGGTTATATGGAGTACGCATGTCATTCACTAAATTTTGTTAATAGAGTTTGAAGATGTGGAGAAAGAGAGAGTGACTCCCTGTTCTCCATCTCCAGGGTCATTTGAAAAGCCTGATAAGCTATTAGTTGATGAACTCTATGCTTAAATTAACTCTCTAGGGTAGGGCACTACCATAATATTATTTTTATAATAGTCAGTATACTGGCCACATATATTGACCACATAAAAATAACATTAAGAGTTCCCAGAGATTTATTTTATATCCTTAATTAGATTCTCCCCTATGATACACCTCAATTAATTTAACTAATTATCGTTTAATTAGAGGCTAATTTAGAGTTGATTGCGTTGAAGAATTCTTATAACTTAGACGTAAAGGCTAGATAATCTAGTCAAGGAGCTTGATTAATTTAAAGTCAATCTTTTAAATTTTACAATACTTCAATAAAACATTTAATTTACTAAACTCTAAAATTTCCAAAATTTCTATATTAAAAGGTGAACTCAAAGGAAAATAATAATGCTTAATAATTTTGTCTGTTGAGAGCGTCAATACCCTACTGGTAATTAATTTCTATATATATAGGGTCACAAGTCAACTATAAAAGCTTCTATAAGTTAATATGCTATATATATATATATATATATA
>MU226225.1:761996-773964 GCA_018584345.1 Thuja plicata
CAAAAAAATTGTCTTAAGCGTGTCTACAATAATGTTTAATACATGATAACAAACTTATTACAATAGGTTCTTAGCCTTTAAAAAACAAAATATTACAAGCTAATCAAAAAACTGAAGTCGGCTTCATAGTTTGTTTTCTAAACTGCTAGTGTACTTGTTCTTTCTGTAACTTAACCATACTGACATTTTGTACCATGTGTGTATAGGGTAAGCATAACCACATATCATAGAGCTTATGTCTGAAGGAACTTAGTCTGAATTGGTCGTATGCATGTGCGCTAGTGCTCTGACCATCTGTATCTCTCTATTCTATCTTGTCTTCTATACTTAGTCAATTTCCACTTTAGAGTTTGTTGTCAAAACTTCATATGACTTTGTTTCCATTATGACAACACAAAAAAGTCATATACACCCTGGGAGTCAACTTGCCAACATAATTTGTATAGAGATTTTTTGGATCAATTTGATTTGATGATTTTCCATTCTTGGTAAAACCTAGGCCTGTATTATTGTTGAGTCTTCGTTGTCTTTCAAGAAAATCATCCATTCTTTTATTACTTTCTTTACCTTTCTTGAAAATTTCATTATGTTGCTTCTGAATTCTTATGTCATGTTTCAAATTTTAATTCTCACCTCTTCGTTCACTGATAGCTTTTATTCTTTCAATGAGTTCAACATTTATTCTATTTGCTTCTTGACTCATAAGAATAATTTTATTTGTGATCTCAGTGTGATGCTTTGTAAGTCTTTGTATTTCAGACTCTTTTTCTTGTAGCTTTTCAGTGATCTTTCTTCTATCATCAATAGCTAGTGTTCTTTCTTTTTCAACTTGTCTATCATTTTTCATGACATCAATCATCCTTACCATCTGTGTCTCTTGACTGATTTGCAGAGATTTAACTTGTGCAACCAGATGTAGATTGATTTCAGTTAGGCCTATGATGCTTTCTTCTGATGTATCTGATGATTTGCTTGTAGTTGATCCTGAATACTCAAAGAAATCTAGTATCTCTTCCTCATGATAATCTTTCTTGTTACAACAAGATGCCATATTCCTTCTTTCATCTAGCAGTTGTCTCATATTGATTCTAGCTTCATTATACTATTCAAAGAACATCTGAATTTAAAGATTTTTATTCTCAATATTTTTATCAAGTCTGTACTTCTCCATTATATGACTTTTCTCTTAAGCCTTTAAGGTTTCCAAGAAGAGAATTAGCTCTGATACCAATTTTTGGGATTAATGGGAAGTATGTACTGAGAGGTGAGGGGTGAATTAATACCTCTACAACTTTTATATCCTTTAATCAATTAACCTTTGTAATCAATTGTATATCCATTCAATCTGATTTATACTATGTTAATGTGAGTTATATTAATTCATAAAATTAACAGACATGTGAGCATTCATATAAATATTCATGAAAGTAATTTGACACATAAAACAATATATTATATCACAGAAAACTCCTGTAAGGAAGTTAAAAATACGGTGGGAATGGCACGCACAAATTTTTCACTATTTGCAGATTGGAAGGGGTAGGTTAAGGCTTACAATTTGATCACTTCTGATGATCTAACCTATTAAGAGTATTAGTGGATACATCTTAAAGTGTACTCTATTAGGAACTTTAGCAACACTATTGAGTGTGGACTCGGTTAAGAGATTTGTTGTTGGACTATTAAATCCACCTTCCTTGAAAGGTTTTTACACTTTGGTCCACTTGTTAGAATGATAGAAAATTACAAATTGCCCTAGTAAATACAATCTCCTATTGAGGAAATAGATCCAATTTGTTTTACATGAAAAATATTATAACCTAATTGTGATTGAATAATACCTCTGATTCTTGGTATCCTCTGTTCTTTGTTCTGATAAACAAATTCATCTTTTGTTGTTCTTGTTCTTGAAACTCTCAATCTGATCCATAGATGTGCTCATTGGCTTCATTCATGTCCTCCTCTCTATTCACATCATTTAATAATGAATGATTACATCATCTATTTATATATGGATTGACTTCATCAAGTTTCAAGAAAAACAATGTTAACTCTAAGATCAGGTTTACAACTTGTACCTAAATCTCTTAGTCTATGTGTTTTTAATTAGTTATATTGATTAAAGAAATTGCATTTATGTATCTCATCCCTAAAGAAATGGATTAAAACAAATAAATATCCTATAAATAGAATACACTTTCTTTATCTGACGTGGAAGTCAAATCCAATTTTTATGGGCTGAAACTGACTTTCGGTTCTTGTCTGTCGTTCATGTCTTACTATTCTTCAATTTTGTTCTATCGGTTTCTCTTTAACTATCTTTTTGGTTTGCACTGTATCATGCATGTTGGGTTCCCCTGTAGGGTTCCTCTTTATATTTTTTCTTGTATTTTTGGTTTACACACTAAGTTGTGTCGTTAGTTCTCTTTGCACTTAGTCATCTTCGATGATCTTCTTTCTATCTAATATTCATTTTTCTCTTGTCCTATCTTTTGGTGTATGCTTACTAAAAGTGTTGTTTGTATACTAATGGAAAATTAATGTCATCATTGTAATATTATTTACAGGTGTTGCTCTCATTTCATGTATTGTAGAGAATATAATAGCATAAATAGGAAATAATTTTATGAGAATATTACTTACAATAGTATCTTCATCAATAAATCCACCCGCTCCTCAAATAGAATTCACAACCTCCTTGATTCAATTATTTTACTGTGTTATGTTTTCTCCTTCTTTTATTCTCATGTCATAAAACTTTCCTCTGTGAATTTTGCCTTTATCTCTTTGCACATTTAAATCTCTTCCATGAACTAGTGTGAGCATGTCCCACATCTGCTTGGCAGTTTTACATGTCTTGACATCCTCAAATTCAACATCAAATAGTGTAGAGGCAAGCTCTATCAACATAGTATTGTGTTCTTGTCTTTTTCTCACCTGATCAATAGTCAAAGGTCCAATAGGTAAGGTGAACTCAATATCTAGGTATTGCATGACATCATTTCTAATCCCTAAAAGATATATTCTCTTTCTTCCCTTCCATTTTGAGAATCTTTCCTTGTTCAACTTAGGCACATCTTTCTTACACATCTTGTGATCTTTAACTTAAGTCCTTCAAAACTTTCCTTCTAAGCATTGTATTATTTGATACCAATTGCTAGATAACTAAGAGGGGGTGAATCAGTTAGTTCTAGTTATCCTATAGTCCCAAATACTCCTAGATGTATATAAAAACAATTTCAAACATATAAATCAACTCGGTGAAATATGAACTATGATCTCAATCTTAGTTTCAAACTTATCTATCAACTCATCAACTCATCTACCGAGTAGAAGTAAAACAATACTATAATTACCAATCAATTCATATAAAGTAATGTGTAAATAAAAATAACAATCCAACACATCCATACACATCAACACATAGATTTTTAATGTGGAAACCTATCTAAGGGAAAAAACACCTGGGACCAGTAACCCAAAATAATTCACTCTTCCAAAGTGAGCTAGGTAAAGAGACAACCATGTTAAAGTTTATAGTAAACACTGTTAGGTGTCACCTGGTTAGAGGATTTATCACTAACAGTTCTCCCTTGACCATGTTCTAAATGAGTTGAGTAACTGAGAGGGGAGGGGTGAATCAGTTACCACAAAAACAAATCCAAGTCCCTGAGATGTCTTAAACAAATTTAACACTGTTGCTCGGTTAACATAGATATTTCACTGTCACTCAGTTCACATAGAAAATCTTAAGATATTAACTATGATTATATTAAGTAATTAATTGGAGAAACATAAACCATAAAGAAAATGAAATATACACAGATAACACCAAGATTTAACATGGAAACCCAATATGGGAAAAACCACCAATATCAACTAGTCATTATTTTTCACTCTTTTGAAGTGAGCCCTATTAGGAGAGAACCCTGTTAAAGGTTAAAATAACACACTATTAGGTTCTTGGCTAGAGGATTCAATCACCCTGTAAGGAGTGGCCTTGTGAGAGGTCTTCAAACACTTCAATGTAGAAATGCCACCTTGTTTGAGGATTTACAAAAGACTGTTAAGTCTACTCTGTTAAGAGATTTTGATCACTGCCACAATTGTTAGAGAGTAACAATCGATTGACCTTTTTTGATAAGAAACTATCTTTGCTAATTCAGATCTCTATTCTAGATTAAATACTTGATCCTCACAAATCAGATATTCTATTGCAGTCCTCTGTATTCTATCCTAAATTAGAATGCCATCTGATTTTTCCTTCACACTTCATATCACACTTCACATGCAATTCCACATCATCACTTCTATCTTCTACTCAATTAAATACAAACTTGACCTTACATAAATATGTTAACCCTTTTCAAGTCAGCCTTGATATCCTTCCAAATAAATAATAAGACTCATCTTTGTCAGCTGCATATGACAAATTATCTATAAAATATAATCCACAGTTAGTCAGCTGACACTAACTATTTTTCTCGGTCAACACTCAAATCCTTCAACGCCCTACCAATACTATAATGCCCAAGTGAACTAGGTTAGAACTTAAAAAAATATTGTTTATCTTCAATGCCTGACTGAGCTCGGATAGGATTAGACATTTTTGTAAACATCACTATACTTGTGTAAACATCAATGACAATACACAATTGAATAATTGTCATCAACAATCTCCCTCTTTGGCATTGATGGCAACACAACATGTCATAATACAATGAATTATAGAGTGGAAGACATAAGAATGAAATATTTTTTAATGTCCTTAGCTTCATTTTGATTCTCATCCAAAACTCCCTCAATCATAATACAGATTTCTCCCTCTTACATTAGTCTCTGTCTCTGATAAAGTTCTTTCTCTGTCATCAATATTTCCATCAGTAATCTCTCCCTCTTTCACTGATCAATATGACATATAATAATCTCTCCCTATTTCATGAATTATTATGACATACACTAATATCTCACTCTTTGACATCCAATGCCAAAGACACCAACTGACATATCAATGAAATTGTAAAGTACCTCTCTGTACTGATTCATATGCAATAAGCTCTAAATATCTGCATCAACATGTTAAGTCTGTTCTATAGATCGGTTGATGCATCACTAAAATATATTTTAGTGAGCCTCAGTTAGGGGAATTACCCCTTACTTTCCTCTAAGACACAAAAATGCATCCTTAGGTAGCGGTTTTGTGAATATTTTTGCAATATGTTCTTTGGTATTCACATATTCCAATCTTACTTCTTTGTTCTGCACCAATTCCCTCAAGAAATGATACTTTATTGCAATATGTTTAGTCTTGGTATGCATCATATGGATCCTTGAAATGTTAGTAGAACTAGTATTGGCACAATAGATAATTATTGGTTCTATGATTTCCACCTTCATACCTGACAAGAATTGTTTGAACCATATGATGTTTGAAACATTCATTGCTGCAACAACATATTCTGCTTATGTTATAGATTGATAAATACAGTTCTACTTCTTTCTTGTCCATGAGACTAGCCTCTTTCAAAGAAATAGTGCTCCACCACTTGTTCTATTTCTGTTATGAACACTTCCTTCCCAATCAACATTAGTAAAAGTCTTCAAATCAAAGTTTCCTCCTTTCTTATACCATAATCCATAATCTTTAGTACCCTTAAGATATCTCTGAATCCTTTTGATATCCATCAAATGATTCTCTCTAGGATTAGAGGAAAACCTTGCAACAATACCAAATGCTAATGCAATATTAGGTCTAGTGTCAACAACATATTGAATTTTTCCACTCATGGATCTATATGAAGTCTGATTTACCCCTTTGAATCATCATCCTTATATAGCTTATGTCAAGTAGGCATAGGTGTTCAGACATGTCTAGAGTCTTCCATCCCAAATTTCTTCAGTATCTCTTTTATGTACTTTGACTAAGTAATGTAGATACCATCCTTCATCTGATAAAATTGTAAGCCAACAAATAATTTGATTTCACAAAACATACACATCTCAAATACCTTACTCATAGCTTCTGAGAATTTTCTGCATAAGTCATTATATCCAGTAAACAATATGTTATCTGTTAGTAATAATTGAGAGGGGGGGGGGGGGGTGAANTTATCTGTTAGTAATAATTGAGAGGGGGGGGGGGGTGTGAATCAGTGGCCTCAAATTATTTTCCTTAAACATAACCACCAATCAATAAACCTTAGATTATCATGTCCTTACAAGATACATGCCATGAAATACTTATAATGATTAACCATCTATCGGTTCTCCTTGTCTATTCTTATTCTCCTTGATTATCGATAAGTAGTATAACTATTTATCGAAATATAATAAATATGCAGAGTATACCAATGATTCCAGAATGAATTATGTAAGATACAAAATAGTAAATAAATATATCATACACACATATAACACATGGATTTTAATGTGGAAACCCTGTTAAGGGAAAAAAACCACTGGGACCGGTACCCCAAATTTTCACTCTTTTAAAGTGAGCCCTGTTAAGAGCCAACCCTGTTAAAGGTTACAGACACAATGTTAGGTGTGACCTTGTTAGAGGATTTTAAACCTATAGGTTGTCACTTAGTATTGGGCATCTAATGCTATCATCCTTGAATTAGCCTCTCTCTTAGACTATTAGTAGGCATCGGGCAAATCCAATCCTACTTTCATGAATCAACCTTTTTTGCACTCCTTGAGATGTACCTCAATATATAGAAGACTGTTAAGTCCTGCTCTATTAAGAGACTTGATTCTTCAATGGTTAAACTAAAACAAAATGACCTATTTCTAATGCAACTTAAATTGCAAATTTTCAGATCTATTTAATTACATTACCTCTCTGATCAATGTATCAATTCAATTCTTTTGTGCTCCATAATTTCTTCTCTATGATACTGTGCTTGCTGTTTGTTGGTGTCTGCAGAATTCCTTAGCTCTCCTTTAGCTTGATTGATCACTACTACATGAAGTTGTTCTCAATCAGTTTCTCTTTAGCATCCTCTTTCTATTTTCTCCCCTTTATCCTCTTTTCATGTGATATGAAAATTAATTAAGCTTGTCTCTTATATACACATGATATTCACTGTTTCTTGATTCTTGATTCTTGATTCTTGGCGTGAAAAACAATCTAGCCAATTTGATTTAAAGCATAACTCCTGATTTATCTCATAGTTATCTTCATGCCAACTGTATAAATTAGTTTTAAATCAATTACTTAACTCTGGTCGAATAAAACAAAGAAAACAACTAGTTATGTCTATTTTTAGCTCTTGACAGCTAGATATTTTGTCATTTTCTGAACTCTCTATTCTGTCAGTCAACTCTTCAGTTATTTGTCAATTACAACTACTAGTTCCATCAGTGTGACTACAGTTAACTTCAGGATCTCTATCCATGAGGCATCACTGGATTTTTACTCATCAGGCAACTCTATAGTTTGCTTCAATGGGCAACACTATTTTCTGCTTGTCGGGTATCACTATGAATTTTCTTCTTTGTCTTTACCAATGGTGTGCACTCCGTCGGTGTTATCTATCACTTAGTGAATACTTGACTTTTATGCATTGTTGAAAGCATAACCTTTGTTCCATTGATTCTCTAAAGTCTTTGGAATTATGTATATGACCATACAGATGATATCAAGTTGACATCAACGACAATACAAACAATTAACTGATTTAATTCCTTGCATTATCTTCAACTTAACATTATCAAACATTTAATCAGTTACATGTCATAAATCTCTCCCTTTGGCATTGATGGAAACAAACTTATATTATCACACTATACTAGTTCTAATACAATATGAAATACAATTGTTTAGATTCATCAAACTACTAATCTCTCCCTTTTTTCAACTGATAAAAGTCTAAACTTTGGTAAGCTCTATTTTTAGCTTAGATTTGATTCCTATAGTTCTGTTTTCTTCTGATGTGTTGAGTCCTTTTCTTGTGTCAATTTCTCTCCTTTTGACTGTTCTCCTATTTTGATGTCTTTTTCTCTTTTTAGCATCAACAACTCTCCCTTTGTATAATTTTTCATACAAATTTCTCTTCTTAAGGATATAATCTCCCCCTGTTGGAGTAATCTGATAATGAATAGTCTTTCTCAGGAGAATGTGAGAATGTGATAATATGGATAATCTATCTCCCTTTGACAACAATGCCAAAAAAATATTTTACAAATATCTGACATTTATGTCAAATAATCATTTTCCTCCTATCCATAATATATTCCTTGAATTTCCCTTATCCATCAACAATACAACAATAATCTCTTGTACTTAGTTCTAATAGATACCTGTCTATATATAGATGTAGCTTTTAAGTTCATCTGGTTGCTTGCATTAACATGAATGATATTCTGATAATGTGTAGGTTGATGCATCCTTCAGTCATTTTATTGACTGGTAGACAAGGGTTTGACCCCTAGTCTTTTTCTCAGGTACTCAAATGTATCCTTAGGTAGTGGCTTGGTGATGATATCATATAATTATTCTTTGGATTGAACATACTCAAGTATCACCTCTTTTTCTTGAACTTGTTCTCTTAAGTAATGATACTTGATGGCAATGTGTTTAGTTTTTGCATGCATGACTGGATTCTTGGAAATTTTTATTGCACTAGTGTTATCACAACATCTAATCACTGGTTCTAAGATCTTCATATGCATACCTTCCAGCAACTATTTGATCCATGCAATATTTGAGCAATTTGCAATAGCAGCAACATACTCTACTTCTACAATAGACTAAGAGATGCATCCTTGCTTCATGCTAATCCATGTGACAAGTATGTCACCCATAAAGAATGCTCCTCTAGTTGTTCTCTTCTGGTCATCAAGGTTCCCAGCCCAATCAACATCGGTAAACACCTTAAGTTCAAATTTGCATTCTCTTCTATACCATAAGCTGAATTCCTTAGTATTCTTCTGATATCCTAGAATTATTTTCACAGTAGTTATATGTGATTCCCTAGGGTTAGTAGAAAATCTAGCAACAATTCCTACTACATGTGCAATATCTGGTCTAGTGTGTACAATATACATGAGTTTTCCTATCATTGATCTGTACAAAGTCTGATTTACCTCTATTGTCTTGTCCTCTTTTGTCAACTTACATCCAGTAGCCATCGGTGGTCCAACTGGTTTGGATTCTTCCATCTTGAATATTTTCAGGACCTCTTTGATGTACTTGGACTGTGTAATGAAAATTCCTTCACTTTGTTGAATGATCTGTAGACCAAGAAAGAACTTGATCTCGCCAAAAATAGACATCTCAAAATCTTTGGTCATCTCATTAGAAAATGATTTGCATAGCATATCATTGCCTCCAAATATGATGTCATCAACAAATATTTTAGCAATCAAGGTGTTAGCATCAGTATCTTCTTTTAAATAAAGATTATTGTTTTCACTAGTCCTTACAAATCCAATACTTATTAGATAGGAATGAAGTCATTCATACCAAGCTCTTGGAGATTGTTTCAATCCATACAAGGCTTTGTGAAGTCTACATACCATGTCCCTCTTGTCTAGATCAACAAAACCTTCTAGTTGTTCAATGTATACTTCTTCTTCAAGTATTCCATTTAGGAATGCTGACTTGACATCCATCTAGTATACCTTGAATCCTTTGAATGAAACATAAGAAATTAATATTCTTATTCCTAGCCTAGAAACAGGTGCAAAGGTCTCTTCATGGTCTATACCTTCCTCTTGTGCATACTCTTTGCATACTAGTCTTGCTTTGTTCCTTGTGACTTCTCCATTCTCATTCAGCTTATTCCTGAATATCCATTTTGTACTAATGACATTCTTGTCATCTGGTCCTAGCACATGTGACCATGTTTTGTTTTTATCAATCTTCTCAATCTCATCATTCATAACACTTATCCATTCCTCATTATCTAGTGCAGGATTAACAAATTTTGGCTCAAACTCACAAATCAAGCAGTTTGAGTTTAAATACTTACTTCTTGTTCTTGTACCAACTTTCTTATCTCCTATGATCTAGACCTCTAGATGGTTCCTTCTTACATATATTGCAAGTATAGGTACAGTTCTTTGTCTATTAGCTTGATCATTATTTTGATCTTCATTTTGTTCTTCATCACCTTGCACATTATCTTGATCATTATCCTGACCGTCGGTATTTGTCGCCTGATGCTCAAGAGTAAGGATTTGTAGCTCAAGAGCTCTAGATTGTTGGTAGGGTAGAGTGTCAGGTTCCTCTTTGTAAGTGAACTTATTGTAGTCTTCTAGTTCTTTAGTGCTTTATTGTTCATTCTTCTTTGCAAATTCATCTATCTTTACATTTGCACTTTTAATAATTTTGTTAGAGGCTTTGTTTAGACATTTGTAAGCCTTTCTCTTGGTAAAATACCCTAGAAAAATTCCTTCATCACTCTTGGAGTCAATTTTTCCATTTCTATCATCTTTTAAGATATAACATTGACTGCCAAAAATTTTGAAATAGCTTACATTGGGTGTGTATCCATATCATAGCTCATAAGGTATCTTCTTGTTGTCTTTCTTCAATTGTACTATGTTAAGTGTGTAAACAACAGTACTGACAACTTCTCTCCAGAATATATGGGTGATGCCTTTTTCTATCATCAGTTTTATTGCACAATCAACTATTGATCTGTTCCTTCTCTCAGCAATCCCATTTTGTTGTGGCATTATTGGTGTAGAAACCTATCTTTTTATACCATGCTCATTATGAAAGTAGGTGAATTCATATGATATAAACTCACCTCCTCTATCTAATCTCAAAAAATTTAGATCCTTACCACTTTGTTTCTTTACCATAGCCTTATACCATTTGAACATTTTAAATGCTTCTGATTTATCTTTTAGAAACATAACTATCATCATTCTAGAATAATCATCAACAAAGAGAATAAAATATCTATCTCCATAATAACTCTTTGTCCTCATAGGTCCACATAAGTCAGTATGGACTAATTCTAGAATTGCATCAGATGTATGGGTTTTTCTTTTGAAACTAGATTTTGTCATTTTACCTTTTTGATAGTTTTTACACATGATGTTGTCAGGCTTGCTCATTGTTGTTAAGCCTCTGACGTTTCTCTTTTTGCTAATTTTCATCATGTTGTCAATGTTCACATGACACAGTCTTTTGTGCCATAACCATATGTCTTCATTTGTAGCAATCAAATAAGTGGATTCAATATCATTTAGATAGAATAAGTTACCTTTTGTTTTCTCACTGGTACCAATTAGATTTCCAGATTTGTTGAATATTTTTTCCTTCTTGTCTTCAAATGCTACTTTGTGACCTAAATTATTCAACTAAGAAACACTCAATAGATTATAATTCAATCCGTTTACACAATAAGCATTCTCACAATTTGTCTGGCTATTCAACATTATTGTTCCTCTACCTTCAACTAGACAAGGTGTGTCATTTCCCATTCTTATTGATCCACCCTTGTAGTATTCAAAAGTCTCAAAAATTTTCTTGTCAACGGTCATATGATGAGTGTAGCCACTATCTATGATCCAAACATCATTTTTTCTAATTTTAGATATGAGAGCTGTTTCTACATACCTTTCTTCATCATCATCTGAATCATCCTTTACAGCCACAAACACCATCTCGATGTCATTATCATCATCCTTGTATTTTTCTAGGTAGCTAACCTTCTTTCCTTTTTCCTTAAAGTCTCGAGTATCTCTTCTTTATTATTGGCAGTATCTTCTCTAATGACCTCTGTCAGACTTCTCAAAAGATCTGTCATTACTTCTATTATCTTTTCTTCTATTAGTAAATCTTACAGCAAAATGTCCAATCTCTTTGCAATTAAAACAAATAAGTGGTAATTTACCTTTGTATTTACCTTTGCCTCTCTGCATTCTTTTGGCCATAAGTGCTTCAATTTCATCAAGATCATCTTCTTCATTTTCACTATCACTATCTTTTCTCATAGTGTTTTTGTGA
>MU226225.1:774014-816233 GCA_018584345.1 Thuja plicata
GTATTTACCTTTGCCTCTCTGCATTCTTTTGGCCATAAGTGCTTCAATTTCATCAAGATCATCTTCTTCATTTTCACTATCACTATCTTTTCTCATAGTGTTTTTGTGACTTGATTTATTTATTCTCATAGAAGTTTTGAATGCAGACATTATGTTTGGTAAGACAATATTATCAAAGTTATTCATCTCAAATGAAATCAGTCTTCCAATTAAACTATCTAGAGTAACATTTCTATTTTCTACTGCTCTCATTTCTTGAATGGAAAATACTCTAATAGCATAAGTAGGCAGTAAGGTTCTTAGAATTTTACTTACCATTGTATCTTCTTCCAGTACACCTCCAACTCCTTAGATAGCATTGAATACTTCTTTAATTCTTATGTTGTATTGAGTGATGTTTTCTCCTTCTTTCATTTTGAGATCATCAAACTTTCCTCTAAGGCTTTCTGCCTTGGCTCTCAAAACATTTTTTTCACCACCATGTACAAGCTTCAATTTGTCCCACATCTGCTTTGCAATTTTGCATTCTTTTGAAAATCTTCAAATTAAGCATCAGAGAGTGAGGAAGCAAGATCTATCAGCATGTCGTTATGTTCATCCTTCTCTCTCATTTTTTCAACTATTGGTGCTCATGTGGGCAACACATATTCAGTTTCTTGGAATTGAGTAACATCATTACCAATACCTAATAAGTGGAGTCTTATTCTTCTCTACCATGAAGAAAAATTATCTTTGTTCAAATTGGGCACATCTCACCTGTTCATCTTGTGATCTTTGGCTTAGATCTTGAAACCTTCCTTCTAAGCACACAAGCTCTGATACCAATTGTTAGTAATAACTAAGAGGGGGGGTGGGGGTGAATCAATGGCCTCAAATTATTTTCCTTAAACTTAACCACCAATCAATAAACCTCAGATTATTATGTCCCTACAAGATGCATGCCATGAAATACTTATAATGATTAACTGTCTGCTGGTTTTCCTTTTCTGTTCTTATTCTCCTTGATTACCAATAACCAATATAACTATTTACCGAAATATAGTAAATATGCAGAGTATACCGATGAATCTAGAATGAATTATGTAAGATACAAAATAGTAAAGAAATATATCATACACAAATATAACACATGGACTTTTAATGTGGAAACCCTGTTAAAGGAAAAAAACACTAGGACTGGTACCCCAAATTTTCACTCTTCTGAAGTGAGCCCTCTCAAGAGCCAACCATGTCAAAGGTTACAAACACACTGTTAGGTGTGACCTTTTTAGAGGATTTTATACATATAGTTTGTCAGTTAGTATCGGGAATCTAATGCTGCCATCCTTGAATCAGCCTCTCTCTTAGACTGTCAATAGGCATCGGGCATATCCAATGCTACTTTCATGAACTATCCTTTTTGGCACTCATTGGTATGTACCTCAATATATAGAAGACTGTTAAGTCCTACTCTGTCAAGAGAATTGATGCTTCAATGGTTAAACTGAAACAAAATGACCTATTTCTAATGCAACTTGAATTGCAGATTTTTTAGATCTATTTAAGTACATTACCTCTCTGATCAATGTATCAATTCAATTCTTTTCTGCTCCATACATTCTTCTCTTTGATGTTGTGCTTGTTGTTTGTTGGTGTCTGCAGAATTCCTTAGCTCTCCTTTAGCTTGATTGATCAATACTGCATGAAGTTGTTCTTCATCAGTTTCTCTTTACCATCCTCTTTCTATTTTCTCCCCTTTATCCCCTTTTCATGTGATATGAAAATGACTTAAGCTTGTCTCTTATATAGACATGATATTCATTGTTTCTTGATTCTTGATTCTTGATTCTTGATTCTTGATTCTTGATTCTTGGCGTGAAAAACAATCCAACCAATTTGATATAAAGCATAACTCCTAATTTATCTCGTAGTTATCTTCATGCAAATTGTATTAATCAGTTTTAAATCAATTACTTAACTCTGGTTGAATGAAACAGAGGAACCAACCAGTTAAGTCTATCTTTAGCTCTTGCTAGCTAGATATTTTGTCATTTTCTAAACTCTCTATTCCGTTAGTCAACTCTTCAGTTAGTCATCAATTACAACTTTTAGTTCCATTGGTGTGACTACAGTTAACTTTGGGATCTCCTTCCGTTGGGCATCATTGGATTTTTACTCATCGGGCAACTTTGTAGTTTGCTTCATTGGGCAACACTGTCTTTTACTCATCGGGTATCACTGTGAATTTTCTTCTTTGTCTTTATCGATGGTGTGCACTCCGTCGATGTTATCTGTCACTTAGTGAATACTTGACTTTTATGCATTGCTAAAAGCATAACCTTTGTTCCATTGATTCTCTGAAGTATTTGGCATTATGTATATGACCATACAGATGATATCAAGTTGAAATGAATGAAAATACAAACCATTAACTAATTTAATGCCTTGCATTATATTCAACTTAAAATTATCAAACATTTAATCAGTTACATGTCATCAATTATCAACAAATATCTTTGCTAATAGTATCTTGTTCTTAGGTCCTTTGTTGATGTACAATCTACTATTGTCATTAGTTCTCTGAAATCCAATAAAATCAAGTAACCATGCAGTCTTTCATACGAAGCTCTCAGAGCTTGCTTCAGTCCATATAATGTTTTGTGCAGTTTGCAAACCATATTCCTTTTGTTAGGTTCTATAAAAACTTTAGGTTAGTCAATATAGAATTCCTTGTCAAGAATTCCATTCAAGAATGTAGATTTTACATTCATTTAATATACCTTGAATCCTTTATGTGCAGTATATGCCAGAAGAGTTCTGACTCCTTCAAGTCTTGCAATAGGAGAAAACATTACTCCATAATCAATACCCTCTTCTTTAGCATATCCTTTACATACTAGTATGGCTTTGTTTCTGGAAACTTCACCTTTCTCATTCATCTTGTTTCAGAAAACCCACTTAGTACCAATCACATTCTTGCCTTTTGATCTAGGTACAACAGTTGAGATTTTTTTCTTTTCTATCTACTCAATTTCTTCATTCATTACTTCAATACATTTCTCATCATTCAATGCATCTTTAACAGTTCTAGTTTTAATTTCACTAAGTAAACATGTACCTTTTATTTTTCTCCTTGTCATTACACCTTCTATCTGATCTTTGATTATTTTTTTAGGTGCATGATGCCTTCTTACATATTTTTTAAGTACAAGATCCTTCCTCTTTGATTCTAGGATTGATCCACTATGTTCACAATGCTCAAATATTTTGTCTTCTTCTTGTTTCTAACACTCGAGATCCACTGTTTGAGACTCAGGTGCCTTTGTCTACGACTCAGTTTCTTCAGTTTGAGACTTGGTTCCTTCTATTTGTGACTCAGTTTCTTCATTTAGCATCACTGGTTGCACAGGTTTCTACAAGGTTTGTGCTAATGAATTTAGTTTTTTACATGCTTGTTGTCCAAACACCATTGCATGTGTCTTAGGTATAGCATCAGGTTCATAATAGCCAAAGTTTCTATAATCTTCAAGCTCTTTACTACTTTGTTCTTCATTTCTCTCCTCAAACTCATCAACCTTTATATGCACACTTTATATGACTTTATGAGTAGTAATATTTAAATATTTATATGCTTTGCTTTTGCTGGAGTAGCCTAGGAACATACCTTCATCACCTTTTACATGAAATTTTTCCATTTCTTGTTTTCTTCAAGATGTAGTATCTACTTCAAATACTTTAAAATAATTAAAATTAGGTTTATAGCCATACCATAATTCAAAATGTGTCCTCTTAGTACCTTTCTTTAGTTGAACTCCGTTCAAGGTGTGAATTGCGGTGCTAATGGCTTCCTTGCATTATTTGGTGGCATCGTCCTTCTCAATCATCAAGGTTCTTGCACAATCCATAATGGATTTGTTCCTTCTTTCTTCTATACCATTCTGTTGTGGTCTACCTGGGGTAGATACATGTCTTTTGATTCCTCTTTCACTATAGAATGCATTGAATTCATTAGAGATGAACTCTCCTCCTCTGTCAGATCTTAAGCATTTAAATTTCTTTCCTTTTTCTTTTTCAACTCTGGCTAGGTACCATTTGAACTTCTGAAAAGCTTCTGATTTTTCTTTGAGAAACATAACATTCATCATTCTAGAATGATCATCAATAAATAGAATGAAGTACTTCTCACCTATGTAACTTGTTGTTCCAATTCGTCCACATAAGTTAGTATGCACCAGTTCCAAGACTTCTTCTGTATTGTAATTCTTTCTCTTGAAGCTAGTTTTTCCCATATTCCCAATTTGACAGTGTTTGCATATTGCTAGTTTAGGTTTCTTTAGAACTAGAATACCTCTTTCTCTTCTATTCTTACTTATGTTGATCAGGTTGTCAAAGTTCACATGACACAAACTTTTATGCCATAACCAACTTTCTTATACTTGTGAAATAAAACATGAATTTTCATTGAGATCAAGATAAAATAGATTACCTTTTGTTTTCCTACCAGTTCCAACTAGGTTTCCTCTACCATCCAGGAGCTTGGCCTTTCTATTCATGAATTCTACCTTGAAACCAATGTTATTCAGCTATGCCACACTTAGTAGATTACACCTTAGTCCTTCAACCCAATAAGCATTATCACATTTTATTCCTTCAGTAAGAGCAATACAACCTTTACCTTTTACATAGAAGGGTTCATCATTCCAAAACATAACACTCCCACCATGATAGTGTTCAAGATGTTCAAATTTAGTTTTATCACCAGTCATGTGGTGAGAACAACCACTATCAATTATCTAGGTGTCATTCTTGCTAATATGAGAATATAGTGTTGTGTTTTCATTGTCTTCACTATCTGACTCATCCTTAATATCAATGTAAACCATTTCATCTTCATCTTCATTACTATCATAATATTTAGCAATATGACAAGATTTATTACCTTTTTCCTTGTAGCTTTTGTAATCTTTCTTGCCTTTATACTTGTTGAGATTTTTCTCACCTTTATCTTCCTTGTTCAGACATTTAGCAGCAATGTGACCAAATTCAACACATGAAAAACAAATTAATGATATTCTTCCTATGTATTGCCCTTTTCATTTTGCATCTCTCCTTGCAAGTAATGCTTCAATGATTTCTAGATCCTCAACATGAGAATCATCATCACTATCACTGTCAATATGTTTTCCTTTCATATTTCCAAGGTTTAATTTATCTTTGAATGCTGACCCAAGATTTATAGGATTAGGAGAATAATTATCAAAGTTATCCAACTCAAAAGATGATAATCTTCCAATCAATCCATCTACAGTTATGTCATTACTACATCTCATCTCTTGAATAGCTGAAACTCTAATTTCATAGATAGTAAGTAAAGTTCTTAATACCTTGCTGACTAATATGTTGTCTTGAATTGTTCCACCGGCAGCTCTAATTGCACTAACACTTTTCTTCTTTATTTCACTGTATTTTGTAATGTTTTCTCCTTCTTTTATTTTCATCATATCAAATTGACCTCTGATACTTTCTTCTTTGGCTCTCTTTACATTTGTATCTCCTCCATAAATATCATGTCATTTGTTCCACATATCAAAGGAAGTAGGACAGTGCTTGACTTCATCAAATTTGGAATAGCTGAGTACAGAGGTTATATCAATCATCATTATATTGTGATGCTTCATTTCCACCATATGATCCAAAAACATAGGTATCGGTGGTTCCACAAACTTTTGATCTAGGAATTGCAAACTAGTATCTCCAATAGTGGACAGATGTAGTCTCATTAGATCTTTCCATGAAACAAATTTCTTCTTGTTGATCTTAGGGATCTCCCTTGTATAAGACATCTCTGATCTTTAGCTCAGGCCTTTAAACCCTCCCTTTAAGCACTAGTAGCTCTGATACCAATTTTTGGAAATGAGTTGATTAACTAAGAGGGGAGGGGTGAATCAGTTACCACAAAAATAGATCCAATTCACTTAGATGTCTTAAACAAATTTAACATTGTTGCTCCATTAACATAGATATTTCATTAGCACTCAATTAACATAACAAGTATTAAGATAGTAATTGTTATTATCTTTAGTAATTAATTGCCGAAACATAAACCATAAATAAAATGAAATGTACACAGATAACACCAAGATTTAACATGGAAACCTAATATGGGAAAAACTAGCAATAGTAACTAATCATTGTTTTTCACTCTTCTGAAGTGAGCCCTGTCAAGAGCCAACCTTAATAAAGGTTACAATAACACACTGTTAGGTGTAACCTTATTAGAATATTTAATCACCCTATAAGGACTATCCTTGTGAGAGGTCTTCAAACACTTCAATGTAGAAATATCACCTTGTTACAGGTTTTACAAAAGACTATTAAGTCTACTCTGTTAAGAGATTTTGATCACTACTGTAATTGTTAGAGAGTAACAATAGATTGACATGTTTTGATAAGAAACTGTCTTTGCTAATTTAGATCTTTCGTCTAGATTAAATACCTCGCTGATCGGATATTCTATTTCAAGCCTCTATATTTTGTCCTCAATCAAAATCCCATATGATTTCACCGTCACTCTTCATATCACTCTTCACATGCAATTCCACATCATCACTTCTATTTCCTAAACAATTTAATCTAAACATGACCTTACATATATATGTTAACCCTTGTGAAGTCAGCCTTGAAATCCTTCCAAATAAATAATAAGACTCATGTCGGTTGCATATGAAAAATTATTCATAAAATATAATCCATTAGTAGTCGGCTGACACTAACTATTTTTCTTGGTCAAAACTCAAATCCTTCAACATCCGACCAATACTGTAATGCCTGAGTGAACTCGTCTAGAACTAAAAAACACTTTGGTCATCTTCAATGCCTAACTGAGCTCAGATAGGATTAGAAATTTGTGTAAACATCACTATACTTGTGTAAAAATCAATGACAATACATAATTGAATAATTTTCATCAACAGACAAATCATTTACTATGGGGTCAACAAGAAAACACTAAACATTCATTTGAATGTCATAATAAAGATTTTTATGTCCTACTTGGCAAAGAGATTTTTCTGTAATAATGGTTAAACCGATACAGTAATGATTTGACTCAAATACAACTCTATTTGTAGATTTTTAGATCTAGGATAAGTACATAATACCTTTGATCAATAATCACTTTAGTCCCTCAAATTCTTCATACTTTGTTCTACTAGGTAAATGTTCTTTCTTTATCGCTCGATGTTGTCTGCAGAATTGCTCGGTTCTATCTTCAACCAGTTTGATCGGTCATGCATGAAGTTAATCTCTTTAGCAATATGCATGTATGCATCTTGACTCATAATGAATATATTGTCTCTTATATAGACATCATAACTCAGTTATTTTCCATCCTTAAATTTTTCCCCTTGATCTCCATCATTGTCTTTTCCACTTCATCCTTCTTCGAGAGTTGTGTTAAAAATAGGTTTCAATCTCTTTTGTCTGATCATCTTGAATTTTCATAGCCGTTTGATCAACATAATAAACATTATCAATTACCTCCAAATCATAAACAATTTCTAGCTCAATATCTTAGTCGGCCTTACTTTTTTTACTCTATCGATAATATGATGCATTGGTGATCCCTAGCTCAGTTAATATTTTTCTCAGTATAAACTATGTTTTCTCAGTGTCTATTGTTTCAACTCGGTGTATACAAAACTCTTCATTTACTAACCATGTATACATTGTTTATTCCAGATCTTCAATCCATAATAGATTTTTTTTAACATGATGATAATCAAATAAGTTGACATCAATGACAATATGTTAACTAATTAATGTCTATCATAACATTAGAAACTCAGTTTATCATGAACTCAATGACTTCAAACATACAATTAGTTGTAGTTCATCAGATGTAATGTTGAATTAATGGTTCAATGGAGATTCTAAAATTGGTGGATCTAAACGTGTTTCCTAGATATGTAAATTATATGGCACGTCTTGAAGAAATTGATAAGATTATTGCATTGTTAAATCAAACCCTCCAAGAGAAATTCATATTGTTTTTAAGAAAAAAGGTAGTAGAGAGGAAGGAAGAATTAGTATATTTTTTTAATAAAAGGTTTTGTAGTGTGTTTGATGAGCTTCTTGTGCATGTTGAATTTCAGGGATCAACATGTATTGATTTGTTTTTAGAGCTTTGTGTACCTGAATAAGTCAATTTTCCTTCATCCCTTAGAGAAGAAGGTATTGAAAGTGCTAGAAAATGGATAGATTGGATTGAGAAATCTGAATCTGAAAATGCACTTTCTCTTGACTATAGTTATGATGATAAAGAGACAATTGTATATCAAAATAGTAAAGATGAATTTGTAGTTGAAAATATTTCAGTGAAGTCTAATAGATATTTCTTCTTCTTTGCATAATAGTGCAGATTTATCTTTTTAGTTGAAGGAAGGAGAAAACACTGGTGATTGTTATGATATTAATGAGCTCAACCTTCAAGATGTTTGTAGCCAAAATAATGAATCTTTCACTTAGTATGTCATAGAGGATTTTTTGAACAATAAGAGGATGACTATAATGCATATGTAAGATGTTGTGTTGATTCCTCTGAACACAAGGACATGAGCCAAGAAGTTCTAATCCTTGCTTCCAAATGGGAATATATTTGCAGCATTGAGAGAGAAGCCAAAGAAAATGTAAATTAGTTCCAATGTCCACTAATTAGTGAAAATATTTTAGAACTCTTAGTTGTTGATTTTCTGAGGTATGCACATAAAGTGGACTCTACTTTGCAGTACCCACTTGATATATGTTTTGATAAAGATGACATGTTGATGGGTGTGAAGTATGACACATATGTTGATTTTTATTTTCCTACCCTTGAGTGAAATAATGTGCAAAATCAAAGTGCATATGAAGGTGAGAGATTTGACAATGTTAAATATGATGAATATAATGATCCATGTGCTCATATGGATTCAGATTATGATGATCTCAGTGTGAAGGGTTCTTATATAGACCTTGATGCTAATGAGAGTCATAAATCTGAATGTGTTTTCTTAGATTTGCAAATGATAAGTGAGCCATTATTTGATGATATATTTTTATGTTTGGAGGATGTTGATAGAAGTTGTGATCAGTAAGTTATCTCCATTTTTATGTAGTCAAAGTTTTATTTGGATTGGTTTCATTCTAGTCTGTAATTTGATGTTATAAATGAGATTTATTCTTTGGTGTAAACTAATATGCAAAATGCATCTGATGTTGCCAACCATGCGAAGGGGTTGTATTTTTTCTCTTTTTAGCATGATAGTGGTAGTGAAGGGTGTGAAAATTTTGCATCGTACAATGATCAACATTCTTAGAAGTTTGATGATTTTATGTTGCCAATTGATGCTGGGTATGTTGATTTCATTTTATATGATATGTTGAAAACATATGACAGTGTTTTTAGTCATGCAATTGGAAGTAGTGATCTCAGCTTACTTGTGGTACATGGAGATGGGAATCAAATATTTCGTAGAGGTAGTAATTGATTTTCTATTTTTTGGCTTGGAGCCATTTGTAAATAATTTGTATATTTTTACAGTTTCTTTTCTTTCAACAATGCTTGGTGTGTGTTTTTCAATAAGGAACCCGAGTTTTAAAGTTAAGAGAAGTAATTTGATGAAATAAGGAATGTTCGTCTTCTATCCTAGAGATCTGAAATATCACCATGCCTACAAGGGGCATGTTTCCTCAGAAAGAGCCACTATTGGTACAATAAATTTTGTGAGAGTACCATATTGAAATTTGTTAAGGCATTAGAATGTAGTTTAAATAATGTTTTAAGTTGACCTCTTTTAGAGGCTGAAAACTTGATGCCCTCTTAAGTGTCATGATAAATCACTTTGGGAACATGTTCATCACCTATCATTGAGACAATATATTGGTTTTCAGCGTCCATAATTTAGATCGGATGAGTTTGTAAGGTACCCATTTGGAGGGGTTGACACAAATTTGCACTTTGCATATTTTCAGATTTTATGAAATGACTTGGTTTAGTGGCATGCATCTTATTCCCTATTTATTTTCATGATAAAAGGGTCATTTCCCCATATTTAAATCATGAGTTATAGCCCCCAAGTCAATTTTAAGACCCCCATGAGTTCATTTGACCCATTTGCTAAGTCAAATCCAAATTGAATCTATTCAGTTTTTTTGCATATCTTGTGTCATATCTGCCAGATAGACATTTTCAGAGGATTGTAACTGTGTATCAAATTTGTGTTATAAGATGATGGTTGTAAATCTGTACTCCCTATATTTAAATGAGCTAATGTGATAATTTATAAGATTCTATGATATGATTTGGTATTTTTACAAGGCCTATTTCATATGCAGTTTACTCACTTCTTTAGTGTTCATGAATAGATCAGTTTAGAAGTAGTCATTTTGACTATTAATATCTTGCAATCCTGAAGGTGTTTGGAAAATCCCTCTAAGACATGTCTTCTTTGTATCTCAATGAGCAGGCTCCTCCCTTGGTAGTCTCCTGAGATATAGTTTGAAATTTTTTTCAAAAGGGCATTCATAGTCGATTTCTACAAGGTTTCAATATCTTCCTTGGTAGAAATAACGAAGTAGACAAATTTGACAATTAAAATTTCCTATTTTTGACATCATCATGAAAATTCATTTTATAGAATGAGTTTTGGTGTATCAAATTGTATTCTTTCCAGTTTTAGAGGTCATATGGTGACATTTGATTAGTTTTAAGAGGCATTTCTAGAGGCTACCTGAAATATTTTGATTATAATACATGGTTATTAAAAGTGTTTTTAATGGCCACCAATTTGGTATATCTTGCTCAAAATACAAAATGGATCGCATTCATGGTTTTTGAGATGAGAATGTGTTCAAAGTGAAAATTCTTAAGCCAAGACATGGAATTCATTTTTATAGGGTGGAAAATATTTTCATTTGGTCCTAATTGATTATATTTAAATAATTTGTGATATGAACATTAAGGTTAAAAGGAGTAGAGGTATCAATGTGAGTAAATTTAGAGAAAGTATGAAAAAATGATTTAAATTATTTTTATGATTTAAATTTACAAGAAAGGAATTGGATTAAAAAAGCGCATTTTAAATCATTCTGCAAATCATTTATGTGCAATATCAAATTGGATTTTCAAAATCTGAAGAGATCCATATTAGAAAGAGAATCAAAACAATATGGTGGGGACCAGGTTTAAACGATAGAGGAAGGAAAATTTGAGGAGATAAATTAAAAAGAAGGTGTTGGAAAGATTGCTACAATGTAGACAATTGTTATTTTGTCATTGATGTCAAACCTTAATGGGTGAGACAATTGCTATATGTTTGAGTACCTTATCTATTGATTGATGAAGATTTGAAAATAATAGGATAACAAGAAGATCAAGCAAATGGTTGAGTTATGAGTATATACCAGGGTACTTGATCATTTGGCACTTTGGAAAAGTGATACATTGTTTATCTATCATTGACAGTTCACTAGAAGGTCGATGCCAAGCAAAGAAAATTCAATGTCGAGCAAAGTGAAAGGTGATGTTGAGAAATGCAAAGATGATGTCAAGCGCCAGTGAAATGCTGAGGGAGACAGAGAAATATGAGCAACAGTATTTTTTTAATTGATGAGATTTGAGATCTATGGCCGACATAGTTGATTTTATTAGGATATGCATTATTCATTAAGATTGGTCCACATTAATTTAATGCATGGAAAACCGTTATTAGCGCATGGATTCAATGTTTAATTAATGACTGTAATGGAGAAGTAAATTAAATGTAATGATGGAAAGATTTGTTGGATCTGACCTAACCTAAGATCTATGATCTTGATTAAGTGGAAAAAGATTTATCTGACATAGATGAAGAAGTATAATATAACCTACTGTGGTTATTTTTATTGTATCGAAGGTAGGAGAAGTTGAATACAAAAGTATTGCATGGTTAATTCACTGATTGGTAAAGACCTAGCAAAAAAGGCTAAGGAGAGAAGTGAAGTGATTGCTTGATGGATTTCCAAGAAGATCTGAAGTTTCAGATGAAAATGGAGGCCACTCAGTTAATTAGCATTAGAGCTGAGTTGGATATGGATTTGGAAAGTAAGTTGTATGTATCAGATCACACCTGTTGATTACTTTCTAACCATTATATAAGTTCAAATCCTTTAACTAGGTTGACCTAATAGTCATTCTATAAATCCTTTGAACAAGGTGACATTCAGATTGGAATGTTCTAAGTCCTCTAAAAAGGCCACTCCTGACAGGGTGATTAAATCCTTTAACCATGTCACATTTGACAGTGTGTTTTGTAACCTTTAACAGGGTAGGCTCCTAACAGGGCATCACTTCAGAAGAGTAAAATTTTGGTAGCATGTTACTGGTGGATTTTCCCATATTGAGTTTCCACATTAAATCATGGTTTCAAAATGTGTGAATGTTATTGTTGTTTTTTACTGTTAAGTTTCTGCAAGCTTATTTCATTAGTACAGTAAAATGCACACTTTAGTTGTTTACTACTACCAAACTGATCTGAGTTGTTGAAATTGGTTTAAAGTTTTATATGGGTAGATATAGACTTGAGGATAACTGATTCACNCCCCCCCCCCCCCCTCTCAGTTATTCTGAATTCATCCTAACAATTGGTATCAAAGCACTTGTTCTCTTGAAAAAGTTTGAAGGTACTTCGAGATAAAGATCAAGATGTATAAAAGGGATGAACCGAAGATTAACAAGGAAAAATTTCCTGCATGGAAAAGTTTGATGAAAATTCACTCTCTGGTATTGGTGATTCTACTAAATGACATATTGAAATAGAGTATGTAACCCCTATTGGAGTTCTAAATGTTGCACAATTAAGAGAAAAGCACGAACATAATCAAGCAATGCTAGAACTTGCATCATCTTTGAACTATCATGAATTTTAGGACATCAAGGATTGTACAAGCACAAAGCAGATGTGGGATTCCCTTGCAACAATTTATGGAGGTGATACAAATGTACTAAGAGCCAAATCTGAAAGCTTGAGAGGTAAGTTTGATGATTTAAAAATGCAAGACGGAGAAAATATAGTGCAATATTATGATAGGATAAAGGAAATTGTAAATGCTATTAGAGGAGCTAAGGGAATCATTGATGATGACACTATCATGAGTAAGGTACTAAGAACACTTCTTCTTATTTATGCTATTAGAGTATCTACAATTCAAGAACTGAGATGTACTCCAAATAACAATTTGACTCTAGAAAGTTTGGTAGGCAGACTTATTGCATTTGAGATGTCAATTTTTGACAACTATTCTCCAGAAGTTTTTGAATCTGCATTCAAGTCACAGATGGTCATCAACAAATCAAGGAAAGCAAAGAAATGTGTGGACAGTGACAGTGACCCCTTAGATGATGATCTAGAAGAGTTTGAGGCACTTATGGCAAGGAGACTAGCTAGAGGAAAAGGAAAATTTAAAGGTAAACTTCCTATTTTTTTTTTCTTGTAACAAAGTTGGTCATATTACTGCTAGATGTCCTGACAAGAATGAGAAAGATGAAAGAAGAGACAAAAAGGATGACCGAGACTGCAGAAAGTACAAGGATTACAAAGACAAAGGTAATAAATCTTGTTATATAGCTGAAGAAGCTTCTGACAGTGAATTTGATAAATCTGATGAAAATGATATAGAAGTTGTGTATGCTGCAATGAAAGATAATTCTAATGATGATGAGAAAACTGCACTAATTTATTATATGCGTAAAGGTAATCATTAGATTATTGATAGTGGTTGTTCACATCACATGACTAGTGATAGGGACAAATTTGAAACCTTAGATCAATGTAAAGGTGGATATGTTAAGTTTGGTAATGATACACCTTGTAGAGTTAAAGGGAAAGGATCAATTCAACTAACTATCAAGATTAGATGTGATGATGTATATTGGGTTGATGATCTTATGTATAATTTGTTGAGTGTTTCATAGCTGAACACTTTTGGTTATAGAGTTGAATTCCATCATAGAAAAGTAAAGATCTATGATGCCGATGGAGAATTAGTTGGAGGTGGTGAGAAAACAAAAGGTAACTTGTTCTATCTGGATTTAGCTGAAGAGACATGCTTTTTTGCACAATATAATGATGTTTGGTTATGGCATAAGAGGCTATTTCATGTTAACTTTGATAACCTGGTAAGCATAAGTAAATTAAAAAAGGTTAGAGGGCTTCCTAAGTTAAAGAAAACTTAGAATGCAATGTGGAAGTAATGTCAGTTGGGCAAAATGACTAAATCTAGTTTTAAGAGAAAAACTCATACTTCTGAGAATATTTTGGAATTGGTTTATAATAACCTTTGTGGACTTACTAGTGAGAAAAGTTATTGTGGAGACAAATATTTTATTCTATTTTTAGATGACTACTCTAGGATGATGACTCTTATGTTTCTAGAAGAAAAATCTGATGCATTTTAGTCATTTAAGTGCTACTTGGCAAAAGTTGAAAAGGAAACAAGTAAGAGTCGAAAATGTCTGAGATGTGACAGAGGAGGTGAGTTCATTTCTAATGAGTTTAACAGGTTCTGCAATGACCAAGGGATAAAAAGACAGATGTCAGCACCTACGACACCACCACAGAATGGTATAATTGAAAGAAGAAATTGATCTACCATGGATTGTGCTAGAACATTAATGATGGAGAAAAATGTTGCACAAAAATATTAGAGAGCATCTATGAGTACAGTTGTTTATACCTTGAATAGATTTCAAGTTAACAAAGGTACAAATACTAAACCTTATGAGCTATGGAATGGACATGCACCTACTATAAGTTGTTTTAAAGTATTTTGGAGTAGATGTTTTATACTGAAGGATAACAGAAATGGTAAACTTGATGCTAAAGGAGAAGAAGACATATTTCTTGGATATTCTACTAAGAGTAAGGAAAACAAATGTTTGAATTCTAATAGTAAAAAAATTGTGGAAAGTGAAAATGTTAGAATTGATGAATATGTAGAAAGAAATGAAGCTGAAAGCATGATTGAGCCTTAAAGTTATAGATCATTCACCTATCCTGAAGAGGAGGATTCTAGCGAAAATGAAAATGAAGTTGTCGAGCAACAGTCTACACCTGCCAAGGCACATAATGAAATTGTTGGGAAATAGGAGGTGACTGTCAAGCTATCTAATGGAGATGTCGAGTCACAGTCTCACCCTAAACTAAACTTGAATGATCAAACTGAAGCTGAAAAAGAGCCTACTATTGGTGCTATTTCCTACTTAAGTTGTGCCTTGTAATTTTCTTAGGGCCTCCTATCATTGATAGTGTCAAGGGATTTGAAATCAAGATTCAGAGTGTTCTTATGCCTCTGCAAAGTTCCTCAAACTCTTAACCTAATTGAAAATGGTCAAAAATGACAAAAAAACCCTAATTGCCTTGGTCGATTCTATTTTCACGTTACTTTTTTGGTCACTTAAGTCATTTTAAGTCATGTGTCGATATTGAGTGGGTTGCTTTTTGCCAAAATATTATATCATCCTAATCGCTTTAATAATTCCTAAGTCTCGCCATGAAAGTCTCTTTTACGTCATCACCTTATGTATCAAGCTAGTCAGAAAAGATCGGATGGCATGCTTAATCGCTTAAAGGAAAAGTGCTCGGCATCTAGTGGTTAAGCTAATAAGCAATGGTGACGTGTGTCCTTGGTGGGGCTAAACATGTTAAGAAAGTCCTCAGTTAAAAGGTAAGAAACTTTTAAAATATTGGATGGCGCACTTAATCACTTAATCTGAACATGCTTGACATCTAGCAGGCAAGAAATTAAGCAGACGCAACGTGTGTCCTTGGTGGGGCTAGATAGACATAAAGGTGTTTTTTTAAACAGTGCACAAGTTTGGAAAGATCGAATGGCCTACTTAATCGCTTAAAGGAAAAGTGCATAGAATCTAACGAGCAAGCGATTAAGTGGAGGTGACACTTGTCTAGGGAAGAATGTTGGTCTAGTCGCAGACGAGTATAAAGGGTGTTAAAGTCAGGAAAAATTTGATGATCAGCTTAATGTATTATACCCAAGATGCTTGACATCTACCAAATAATCCATTAAGTGGTGATGACATCTAGCGGTTGGTTGGCCCAGGCATTCAAAGCTAGCGAGAATTTAAACTTCAGTTAAGTTATTTCATATTTGACGGCTTGCTTAATTTCTTAAAGGAAAAGTGCTCGACATCTAATGAGTAAGTGATTAAGCAATGGTGACATGTCTCCTTCATTGATAGTTGTTTCTAGGAAAATAAGATAAACGTAAAATGTGAAGAATGATGTCAAGAATTGACGGCTCAAATTCAAAGTTAATAAAAAAAGTTGCAGAGAGCTGTTAAGCCACAAAATTGAAGCTTGTGGATTAATTGCAGAACGTGTGACATCTCGAGTCAAATTCAATTTGAAAGACTAATTTGACTAAGGCCGTAAAATTGATTAAGCCAACTGCAGCCTCAATAATTCACCAAAACCATTTGAGCATAGACAAAATTGCAAAGAAAACTACCTTAACGTAACTTCTATGCAGAATGGGTAAGCTTACTGATTCACTAGCATTCAAATTGAGGTGGAATTTGCAGATCAAAAAAATTGTAGTGATTTGTTTCATAATCTGAGTCTAGTATTACGGGAAAAAACCTTAGAATGGCCCCTAGAGTCAAAATCTCTCGAGAGGTTGATTACCAGAAGAGAAATGTTAGGGAAGATTTGTTGCAACAATTACAACTGTCCTCAGGGGATGCTACACAAATTAAAAGGGTAGTTCCATTACATCCTTGCTTTTAAATTGGAGAAGGGTTGTATGATTTTGGTAGATGGGCAAAGGATGCCAATATGAGTTTTTATGGCCTCACCCTATTCAGAACGGCCTATAGTCAGAGAAATGCCCCTACCCCAGACTGTAATATTTGGGAATTAGATGTGAGAAAAATGATAGCACCTAGTGTGTTCATGGATAAAGATTTATTCACCTCGATCGCGAACACTTATGATAAGGTGGCTAGGGTTGTTAGGGACACCTAGGGAAACATACTATTAACTGTATCAGCTGATGAAATTAGAAGGATTTTCGAGATGACTGACAGCTCCAAAAATATGGATGATATTGATCTTGAATACTTCAAGGAAATATACAAGAACCAAAGAGATTATTACAGAGGTGAAGTAGTAAAGGGGTATGTTAACACAATAGGGAAATTGGTAGTGGTAGGGCCTAGAACCCTAGAACCCTTCAAGTTGGATCTTTTCAATGGCAAGGCCAGAAAGATGTACAGTGCTCTATGCAATGTTTTGGGGATAGATGAAGAGATGGCAATGCCTGTCCATATAATGTTGATGGTTGTTCAGATTCAGCATCCCAACTTGTTAGTAGTATTTGATTATGCATCTTATATTGCTTAGGAAATGCATGATGGTTTGTCAGGGATCTAAAATGGCAACATACAAAAACCAATGGGTTGGTATTCCCTCATGATGCATATGTTCTTATTCAATAGTGTAGACTTCTTTGAAGAAGAAATGGAATTGGAAAAATTCGAAGATGGTAAAGAATTGAATGTCCAGATGTGGAGTGCAGATTTATCATGGGACAGGAAGAATGCTAGCTATGTGTATTTTGACAAAAAATTTGCAACTAGACTTAAGTCATTTCTAAGAAACAAAAATGCTAGAGTCCACAATGAAATGATGAGGCTTTTAAGGCCTATGGAATATGACCCAGAGTTAAAAATTTCTCACAATTGGGGAGATATAATTTTATACCCTTTTTCCATAGTAATTAGGGTTTATGGTTTCAGAGGTACCCCTTATGTACTACCCTACAGAGTCCCACTCAAGATTGGAATAGAAAAAATTATAAGGAAATTAGGTGGGTTACAGGAAGAAGCCTTGACCGTAAAAATGAAAGGAAGTATCTTTCCTACCCTCACCAAAGCCCATCACTTCATCATAACCAAAGGTGGGTGGACACAGTTTGATAAATATTTTGAGCCCTATCACTTAGCCACCTCTGTGTCTAGATGTGCAAATAATGAAGCTTTTATCATGGGTATGTTCAAGAAGAGGACTAATTGTATAATGTTAAGGCATCAATTCAATTATCCAGACAATATCATCAGCAACATTTTTGACCTAGATGTTCTAGAAATCAGGAAGGAAAAATGGATGGCATACAAGAAGTCTTTGGACTTTGTTCAGAATTTTGATAAGACTTATGATCCTTTAAAGGATTTTTTCCCATGGTCTTACTAAATTGATTCCCTAATGAATCTTTTTGAGGGAATAATACAAACTCTAAATGAGAAGAGGAAAAGAGTAGTTGAGAATGATCCAAACAAAGCTATTGCAGTCTTGAATAGATTTCCAGAGAGGAGAATAGTCCCACCAGGGAATTATGTAGTGTCTAAGAGAAGAGGATATACCACTATTGCTCCCAAAGTTGAAAAACCATTTTAGCATAAGGGAAAGAGACCAGCAGGTACTAATGTTCAAGAGGTGCCCTCTCCAAAGAGGTAAAGAGTGGAAACAAAAGAACAAGGGAGTGAATTATATTCTCCTTCCCAATCCCCCATGCAGTATGGTGATCAGGCCATTGCTGAACAACTGGCCAAAATGAGGAATGTTGGTGAAGTGGTCATTACTACTAAAGAGATGCAAGAAGGGATGCGAGAGGCACCTAGACATATAGTAACTAACCTCACAGTAGCAGAGTTGGCTGGTAAGGAATTAGATCACCAAATAGGCCAGTGATGAATTCTTGTCTGATGAAAATTTCATCAAAACTAGGGCTTTCATTCAATTCCTATGGAGGTGTCATATTGGTGAGTACAATAATAAATGCCAGAAGATGCTAGAAGCTCAACCCAACTCTGCCAAGGAGGATATAGAGAAAGAAGTTAAGAAAGAAATGATTTCAAACTTTGATAAAATTACTCCTGAAGAGGGCAGACAAATGGTTAAAAGGCAAGGAATCCTGATTTTTCCACAATGGGATCTAGCTGATGCGATGAGAAAACAAGATAAACCTATGAGCACTACTGGGACATCAGTTGGTGCCTAGTTTAGTGAGGATCATGCAGCTTTGGAAATCTAGTCACTGAAGAAAAAAGACAAAAGGACAATAAAAGAAGATGATGAGACTGAAGACACAGGAAGTCTAATTCTTAAGAGGGTTGTTGACACCTCAGGAACTGAAGCAGCTAACCTTGTTGTAGAAGTATCCAATTTAATCATGAAAGTATCAGAGAAAGAAAAGGAGGCCTATGTTAGCTTAAATGAGAAATATGAGCTTGTACTCAAGGATTATAATGAGGAGAAGGTCAAATCCTTGAGGAAAGAAAATAGAATAGCAGAGCTGGAGGGTAAACAAAAGATCCAACTTGTGCTCCAAGGACTAATTACTCAAGAACCTCATCAGACCAGATCCTCTAGTCCATTCATAACATATCCCCCATCCCCTTCACCTTTAAGTCCTACTACTCAAGAGGCCATTGATGCTAAGAGAGAAGAATTGGAGGCTGAGAAGAATAGGTTGATCAATGAAAGAACAAGGTTAGAAGAAGAGGGTAAAAGGGATCATGAGGATTCCATGGAATACAAAGAGGCTGTTGAGTTGGTAAATAAAAAACATTCTGATCAAATACTCTCCAACCTCAAAAGGTGTGCCGGTGAGGTCAACCTCTCTAACCTCTACCTATTGGGAAAGAAGATTGCAAGCATCACCAATAGATATCAGGATGAAAAGGAACAATCGGATCTAATAGTGAGTAAATGGAAAGTGAAGGAAGCCCATGTTAAATAATTTTATTCCCTTTCAAAGGAGTAGAGTAATATTGATATCACCCTAACAAGCACCCATAAATGTATCAAACTGATGGTTAATTTAGACATCAAGAAGAGCATGGCCATACAGAGGGTCACAATTTTGAGAGGAGAGGTCTCCAAGGACAGGTATGACATGTTTCCTAACATGTTCAAAGAATATGGGAACATAAAGAATGAAGCCTTATGGCTAAGACAATTGAATGAAGCCTTATGGCTGAGACAATTGAATGAAGCGTTGACTAGTAGGACAAAAAGTATTGTCACATTGGCAAATACTGGCTGGTTTGTGCTAACTATCGATATTTTCAATAAAGCCAAGGCATTCTTTGAATCATGGGAGGTAGAAGTTGAGAAGGCTAATGGTTACTAGGAAGAGTTCAACAGTTGGAAAGATGAGTTCCTCAACTTCAGTTGGCCAAGTGATGAGGTGTTCACCACATGGGTTAGCAAGTATGGAATAGTCACCCTGGTAGCATGATACAATAAATAGAAAGGGGACAGCTAACACCAAAAGGGTTGAGAAGTTTGAACAAATCAAATATAGAGGCCTATGCATCAGTAAGATAATAAGGTCTAGATGAAAAATATTTAGCCATCTCAAAGCAACCTCAAGCATCCAGCCAGTCATAGGACAAAAGATTACTTGGCTCATAGCAGAATTTGTTATTCCCATCCACCTAAGGTTTTGTCTCTTCTTGAAATTATATTTTGTCATTTAGTCTAGTCATCCATATCTTGTTGCATCCTTATTTTCCAAAAGGATTCCAAGATGACTAGGGTTGTTTATAAGTATTAGTTTCTAGTATTGTAATAAAGATGGTGAAAAAATAAGACTACAAGGCAGATTACCGAATTATGTCTGACTATTGGTTTTGAGTCTTTGTGAATGTACTAGTATTCATATTTACGTTAATAAAATACAATGTAATATCCATTTTGATATCTATGATGTCTTCTTGCATTTACTATTAATTCTTTTATGTTCAATTTGTAAGGCACTTTGAGTATACTGGTTATAAGGTAGTCATGTTCTTGTCTGTGAGTTGCTTTCAAGGAAAGTTTTAAATCTTGTAGATCATTGCAGAGGATTAGGGTTTATGCAAGGATTTGATACAGGGGTGTAAGGATGAGAGGATAGTTTTTAAGGCATTCTATCTGGGTTTGTTTGTATTTCCATTCATTATTTTTAATATGTGTATGCTCTATTTTGACTCTATCACCCATGATTAGGCATTGGTCATAAATGCTGACAAGTGGTTGTTATCATCAATTCAATTTCAATCAATCTTTATACTTATGTTATTTCAAGTACATGTCTAGTTAATTGTATTTAGTACAATTCATCTTTGTGATTCCTTGAAGAGTGAATCAATAGGTTAGCCTTCCTAGGCCTAAATGGCATAAAAAGAAGGATCTCCTATCCTTAATCCAGTGTTAAAATTGCTGAAAGCTAATACTCTGTCAAAGGTGTACCCACCTGGGTATGTGGAGCCCAAAGTGTAGAAGAATTTTCTATCCTTGTTAATTATCCCTTTTCCCTGTGAGAATCTAGCTTGGG
This sequence comes from Thuja plicata, assembly GCA_018584345.1. Taxonomy (NCBI): domain Eukaryota; kingdom Viridiplantae; phylum Streptophyta; class Pinopsida; order Cupressales; family Cupressaceae; genus Thuja; species Thuja plicata. The sequence continues at coordinate 795,408 of MU226225.1, forward strand.
TGTAAGAGAGTCTGACATTTATTGTCACTATAATCAATTCTGCAAGAAAAAGAGCTAACAAATTGGTGACTCTACTGGGGAATCTTGTGATGTTCTCAGAGTCATGATCATGAAAGAATTTCTCCTTACAATATTGAGAATTAGTTTATTCTTCGTTATAATAATTAGAATGATTTTATTCTACTTATCTACTGTGGCACATTGTTTGAAGGTCCTGATTTTGAAAATGATACAAATCTTGTCTCAGTTGGAATAATTGATAACTCTAAAATATCTAATATGAAAAAGGAAGTCTACTGTATGGAAAAGATTTGTAGTTATGGGCAGTGAAAAATCATTTTCTTGAAGATACCAGGTGAGGAATTATAAAGCTTAATATATTTGCAAATTCCCATACTTGCTTATTTTTGTAAGGTGAAATCTGAGATAGGACAAGGTGTTTGATCTTTATATACATTAATCCTCTGAAAAGGGGTAGCGACTCTAATTTCTGGGTATTCTAGTATTGCATAGTGAAATATTTGTTTGCACTATGAGATGAGCCAACAAAGCAATACCAGATCATATTCTAGACTGAATCCAGAAAAGGATCTTGGAGAGGAGCTCCATACACCTCAAAGGAAACAATGGTCCAAAAGAGGGGCATCTAAACATGATTCCCAACATGTCTCCAAAGGAAAAATGGATATTCCTATTCCAAAAAGGAAGTCATCTTCATCTAAAGATGCAGAACCTATGGGACCAGTCGATGCTTATAGAGCTAATACCAATTTTGATCCCTTTAGAGATGGAGAAAATACCGACATAGGGTTCTTTCTTGTGGAAGAAAATCTTGCTCCACCAGAAGAGAGCTCTGCTGCTAAAACAACATCATATGACTCTGATAAGTTGCAAGATGAGGTTGTGGCTTTGAAAATAAAAAAGAAAGAACAAGAAAAGGAAATAGCTGAAGCAAAGTAAAAACATGAGCAAAGGATATATGATTTATTTTTAGAAAGAGAAGAACTCTTAGCTAAGACTAGAAGGAATGACCTTAAGACTAAAATCCTGAATCAAGAAGTCAAAGGTCTGGATCCAAAATTGTTTGGTACCCTCAATGATGTGAGAAACAAAGCCCTGAATAAAATATGAAACCCTGACAAGTTCAAATTTGAAAAGGAAGGACCTGTAATTAGGTAATTGTTCCCATATGAGAATGAGTGAAATATGAAACTCAAGGTAACTACTAAACATGCCCCTGACAAAGGTAATCAAAAGGTTGTGGGTATCAGCATAAATAAGCCTAGGCAGAAAATTTCCAACCCTAAAGGAATACCTCAAATTGATTTGGACATTGAACAAGCTAGGAAGGATAAAGATGACTTGGCAAAACAACTAGAAAAATTGGAATTGAAGGCTGTTGCAGCTGATATGAAGATGAAGATAGCCTTACTTCATGCTACTAATAATACTACTGCAAGTAGTTCTATGCATGTGAATCAAGGAGTACTACAATTGAATCTATCTACTGATCCAAATGTGAACAATCAAGGTAGTGCTCCTAAGGTCCAAAAGTGTGGAAACAATCAAAATGTTCTGAGCTCTGGTCCTAATGTAGCTACTCAAATTAAGAGTCCTCACCCAAGTTTTCAAACTGCCAAGCCCAAGCAAAATGTTCCTCCACCTATTCAACATCAAGGAGGAATTCCTGGACCAAATGGGGATAATGAGCTAGGGAATTTTCAAAGGAGGCCTATTCACATGAACAGATATAGAGCTCTCTTCTTTGAAGGCATCCCTGGTCACCCTAATGTGATCCCTAATAAGGTAAGAGATAGAATCCATAAGTTCACAAGAAATAATGTTGTTACTTGAAAAGAGTATTTAAAAGCTTTTGGTGATAAGATGACTAACTTTGAAATTGAGGATGAGGATGTCATCATGAAACTTTTTGTTCAATCTTTAATTGAAGATGCTAGGGATTGGTTCAGAAACTTACCTAATGATAGTATTGCCTCTTGGGATGAATTTGTAAAATCCTTTAGGGAACTATATAGGGAGCATGTTAATTCTGGATATATGTTAAATGAGTTTAATAACATCAAGAAGTTCCCAAATGAAAATATGGCTGATTTTAACAATAGATTTCAAAAGGCCATGAACAAATTGTTCCAAGTTTTGAGATTAGATGAGGAAGTATGTCTTACCACTTACATTAATGCTACTGATGGAAAAATTTCTTATCTTCTTAGAGATAAAAACCCAACTACTTTAAGGGATGCTTACAAGATAGCAATTGACATTGAAAGTAATAAGAGAGCATCAGGGAAATTGGGGAAGAGAGAAGACAATAAACTTTGTAAAGAAAAGGGATCAGCGAGTAAAAATGTCAAAGAAGGTGATACAGTGGATAAATTGGTGAGTGTAGTAAAAGACCTTGCTTCCAAGATGGATAAGAATGATAGAGGAGGATACCAAGATAATAAGTATACTAACCAAAGATTTGACAGACAACCCAACTTGAGAGATTATCCATAAAAGACCAATTGGAATAATGGAAAACTTGTCCCTGAGGGACAAGACAACCCAAAAGCAAAAGAAACTCCAGATCCCTTGAAAATAAACAATGCCAAATATGTTGAGAACACTCCCTGGTGTGATGCTTGCAATATGCCACACTCTTCCTATCAATGTGTAGTAGCTCAGGATTTGTTTGACCAAACAGAAGAAGGGGAGAAGGAAGGCCCTTCTATCAATATGTTCACTCTAAGGAAACCATATCGATGGCTCCTTGATAGTGCCTCATCTTCTGATAATTCATGTTCGGAGGATAATTATTGTTTTACAAACCAGTTATGAAGTTTAACATATCAAAGTGATCAGGATGAGTATGTTTCATAGGAAACTATAAATACAGTAGGTGATGATAATTCACAATCTCATTTTAGGACTCCTACTGATGAAGAGAAAAGGTCTTTAACTATTGTGGAAATTAATCAAGTAAGAAATTCCTACAACTTAAGAAATAGGATAGTACAACCAGCTCAAGGCAAGTCTACCCCTGTTTATGTTAAGAAAGACTCACCTCAAGTAAGTGAGGGTTTCCATGCTAAGAAAGATGGCCAAGATGAATGTTGCAAGCAGGCAGGATCTTCTCAGGATCATATCAGGGAGGGGATGTCAAAGGAGGAATTGGTACCAAGTGAGAAACTCAAGAAAATGAAGAAAGTCAATGATATACCTCCTGAACTGCCTCATTTTGACATGAAACATGCTTTGACCCAAATGAAAGTCTCAGTCCCACTTATGGAAATGTTGAAAATAAAAGAGAATAAGCAAGTTGCTCTGGCATTATTAATAGGAATAGATGATGTATTTGTCCCTAATCATGAGGAAATACCTTTGACGATAAATAGTGCTAAAGAAGATTGTCCATTAGTGAAAGGAAAAGGAAAGAGCAAGGAATTTTCTAACATTTGTATTGTTAATATAATAACCCAAGAACCATTGTCTGTTGATCCATTCTATGTCACCTTAATGGTAAATAATTTTTTGGTAAAAAATTGTATGATTGATTCTGGAACAGTGACAAATGTAATGTCCTATCATGTGATAAAAGAATTAGGCCTCTGGGTTACTACACCTACTGGAAGCTGCTATGCCATGGATAACAGGGAAGTTCCTATGATAGGGACATTGAAGGATATTGAAGTGAAAATTGTTGTCTTCTTTGAAGAAACTTATAGAATGGACACAGTGGTAGTGGATACTAAACCATATTATGGTATGCTTCTATCAAGGCAATGGGCAGTAGCAGTAGGAGGAAAGATGCAGTTGGATTTATCCTATGCAAATATCCCTGTGAATGGGAATGAGGTAAAATTGTACAAAGAACCCTAGTCATCTATTATGGTTGATGTGGTCTTACCTGATCAATTAAATTATTGTGTGAATGTTGATATGGAAAATTTTATGGTTGAAGAAGTTAAGCCACAGTTAAAAAATATTGACCCAATTGTGGATGAATTGTTGTTGCAACAAAATGGACTCTGGAAAATGTACTTCAATGGAGGATGTTCAAAAGAAGGATCTGGAGTAGGAATCTTGTTGATATCCCCATCAGGTATCACTTTCAAATATTCATTTATGTTAACTTTTCAATGCACAAACAATACTGCCGAATATGAGGCTTTAATCTTGGGAATGGATATTACCATCAAGCATGGTATTAAATGTTTAAAAGTCCATGGAGATTCCTAGTTAATTATATCTCAGATTAGGGGACATTATGCTGCTAAAGATGACAGACTAAAATTGTATAAATATGTTGTTTGGGATAGGATGGAATTCTTTGATGCTTTCAATATATTATGAGTTGAAAGATCAAATAATATAATGACAGATTTCTTGGCAAGTGTTGCCCTAAAAAATAATGATGCTACTCTTATTGGCATGTCTTTAGTTGAAATTAAAATTAGGCTTGCAGTTCCTGACAATATTCATAATTGGAAAGTTTTTGAGGATGATGATGATATCCTCAATTTTATCCAATGTATGGGCCAATATGATGGTCAAAAGATTGATTGTGAATCTCTAGTGTCAACTGTGGACAATAAGGAATATATTTTTGATCATGAAGTCATCCAATTGAATAATAATCATGTTCCCAAGGGGTTAGTTGAATTAGAAGGCATGTTTAGCATAAATGACAACTATATGACTCAGAAGTCCAATGCCAGAATGGAAGACTTAGAGGAAATTAATTTGGGATCTAAAACATCTCCCCAATTGGTTTATATTGGCAAAAAATTGGACAACAATGTGAGACAAAATTTTATAAAATTGTTGAAAAGGTACAAACATGTTTTTTCCTGGTCCTATGATGATTTAAAAGCCTATAGAGAAGACTTATTTCAACATGATGTCCCTTTAAAAGAAGGAACTAAACCATTCAGACAAAAGCAAAGTCCAATCAATCCATTACTAGCCACCAAAATGCATACATAACTGATGAAGTTGAGGGATGCAGGCATAATCAAGCCTATTAGACATTCATCTTGGGTTTCTAACTTAGTCCCTGTAAGAAAGAAAAATTAGGAAATAAGATTGTGTGTTGATTTCAGAAACCTAAGTGTATCCTCAATGAAAGATAATTATGCACTACCTAATATGGAGGATATGTTGCATAAAGTCACTAGATGTGACTTGTTATCTATGATGGATGGATTCTCAGGGTACAATTAGGTGTTAGTTAAAGAATCTGAGAAATTCAAAACAACATTTACTACCCCTTGGGGCACCTATGTATATGCTCATATGCCATTTGGGCTAAAAAATGCCGGTGCTACTTTTCAAAGAGCTATGGATGTAGCCTTCAAAGACCTCATAGATGTTATAATTGTGGTTTACCAAGATGATTTAACAACTTTCTCAAAAATATTAAAGGATCATTGCTATTATTTGGAAAAGGTCATGATAAAAGTACTAGAATATGGGGTGTCTGTGAACCCAAAAAAGTGTCACTTTGTTGTTACTGAAGGGAAGCTTTTGGGACACATAGTGTCAAAAGAAGGGGTGAGGATAGATCTTGAAAGGGTTGAAGCCATCCAAAAGGTACTTGCTCCCAAGAACTTGAAAGGTACACAATCATTTCTAGGGAAGATTAACTCTATTAGGAGATTTATTATCAATTTTGCAGAACTGGTTAAGCCTATTGTCAAATTTCTTAAGAAAAATGTGAAGTTTGAATGGGGCCAAGAGGCTCAGTTAGCCTTTGAAACAATAAAACAAGCTATTCAAGAAGCACCAGTCCTTGTATCCCTAGATTACACCAAACCATTTTCATTGTTTACTTTTGCATCATTTCATACTATTTTAGCAGTCTTATTGTAGAAGGATAGTGAAGGATTTGAGCACCCCATTGCATTTTTTAGTAAATCATTGCAATTAGCCAAATTAAATTATCAGATGATGGAAAAGAAAGCTTATGGTCTGGTAAAGGTAGTCAAGGCTTTCAGGCCTTATTTGGTGTGTGCAAAAGTAAAAGCATATGTCCCTCATGCTGCTATCAAAGATATTTTTGTTCAAAATGAAGTGACAGGAAAAAGATGTAAATGGATAAACAAAGTCCAAGAATTTGATATAGAGATCCATATCACTAAGTTAGTGAGTGGATTAGGGTTGGCTAAGTTTATGGAAAAAGAAAATTTGGATTTGGTCCAAATAAATAGTGCTAGTGCAAAAGAAAACTGCTTGACAAGTATTAAGATGCAACCCTTGTATTCCAATATTGTTTATTTCCTGAAAAATGCTAAATATCTAGATAACTTGAATGATAACCAAAGGAGGAGTTTGAAACTACAATCACAAAAGTATGTTTTTTTGCAGGGTGATTTATTCTAGAAACACAGAGATGGGATCTTGTTGTTGTGCCTTGACAAAGGTCAATCAGAAAAGATACTGAAAGAAATGCACTCTGGAATATGTGGAGGGCATTATTCTGCTAGAACAATAGCCCACAAAATTTTGAGGGCTGGTTATTATTGGCCTTGTATTTTCCAATATGCTCACACTTTTGTCAGGAAATGTGAGCCATGCCAGAGATTTTCAAGCAAGATGAAGTATTCAAGGGCATTGTTATTAAACTCAATAGTAGCAGAGGCTCCCTTTGCTATGTGGGGAATGGACTTTATAGGAGAATTTAAAGAAAAATCAAGTGGAGGCCATGGCTATATTTTTCTAGCAACTGATTATTTCACAAAGTAGGTAGAAGCAATCCCAACCAAAAAAGGAAACAAGTACCGTGGTTATTGATTTTTTGATGGATAATATAATTACAAGATTTGGTGTCCCCCTTAAACTGATAATGGACAATGCCATGTGTTTTAGGTCTGAAGAATTAACTGACTTTTTCTCTAATATGGGAATTGCCATGTCCTATTCATCCCCATACCATCCTCAAGCTAATGGTCAAGAAAAATCCAGTAATAAGAGTATTTTGCAAATCTTAAAAAAGACCTTGGAGGGAAATAAGAGAGCTTGGCATGTTAAATTGAAACTTGCCCTTTGGGCTGATAAGATTACTATCAAGAAGGCCACTGAAAAATCTCCTTTTGAATTGGTTTATGGTGTTCAATCAAGAATGCTTGTCAACAATTTGGTCCCCATTTGAAAATTTATCCAAGATGAGGGAATGGAAATCTCTGAACCCATGGAAGAAAGGATGGTCCTGTTGGTAGAATTGGATGAAATAAGGAGAGAAAGCTAGAGAGAAAATATCAAACTACAGCAAAGAATGAAATACCTTTTTGACAAAAGGGCAGATGAGAGAAAGTTTCTGCCTGGTGATTTTGTGTTGCAGTGGAATGTTAGGGCTAAAGAGAAGGGCAAGCACAAGAAATTTGAATCACTATGGATTGTACCTTTTGTTGTTTCTCATATTTTTGGAAAATTTTCTTATTTCCTCAAGATTTTGGATGATGAAGAACAGGAATTGCCAGTGCATGGACAATTCCTAAAAAATTTCTTTAATTAAACTTTTCTCCATGCACAGTAGTTTTTAGTACGTACAGGTGTGTTTCCCTTATGTTGTGTGTTTGTTTCCAGTTTTAGGTTGGTCTTTTTTGTGGTCTACTTCCCTAGAGATCTGTGGTTCTTTTTATAACCTAGTCTTTAAAAATCCTAAGAGAGAGCCACTATTGGTGCTATTTCCTACTTAAGTTGTTCCCTGTAATTTTCTTAGGGTCTCCTATCATTGATAGTGTCAAGGGATTTGCAATCAAGATTCAGAGTGTTCTTATGCCTCTGCAAAGTTCCTCAAACCCTTAACCTAATTGAAAATGGTCAAAATGACTAAAAAACCCTAATTGCCTTGGCCAATTCTATTTTCACATTACTTTTTTGGTCACTTAAGTCATTTTAAGTCATGTGTCCATATTGAGTGGGTTTATTTTTGCCAAAAGATTATATCATCCTAACTACTTTAATAATTCCTAAGTCTCACCATGAAAAGTCCCTTTTACATCATCACCTTATGTATCAAGCAAGTCAAAAAAGATCAGATGGCGTGCTTAATCACTTAAAGAAAAATTTCTCGACATCTAGCGGTTAAGAAAATAAGCAGTGGTGATGCGTGTCCTTGGTGGGGCTGAACATGTTAAGAAAGTCCTTAGTTAAAAGGTAAGCAACTTTGAAAATATCAAACAGCACGCTTAATCACTTAAGCAGAACATGCTCGACATCTAGTAGGAAAGAGATTAAGCAGAGGCGACGCATGTCCTTGGTGGGGCCAGAAAGTCGTAAAGGCATTCTATTAAATAGTGCACAAGTTTGGAAAGATCGAATGGCCTGCTTAATCACTTAAAGGACAAGTGCATAGATTCTAATGAGCAAGTGATTAAGCGGAGGTGACACCTGTCCAAGGAAGAATGTGGGTCCAGTCACAGACAAGTATAAAAGGTGTTAAAGTCTGGAAAGATCTGACAGTCAGCTTAATGGCTTATACCCAAGATGCTTGACATCTATCGAATAATCCATTAAGCGGTGATGACATCTAGCAGTTGGTGGGCCCAGGCACTCAAAGCTGGCAAGAATTTAAACTTCAGTTAAGTCATTTCATATCTGACAACTTGCTTAATCACTTAAAGGAAAAGTGCTCGACATCTAGCGAGTAAGTTATTAAGTAGTGGCGACAAGTCTCCTCAGTCGATAGTTGTTTCCAGGAAAATAAGATAATCGTCAAATGTGAAGAATGATGTCCAGAGTCGACGACTCAAATTCCAAGTTAATAAAACAAGTTGCAGAGAGCCATTAAGCCATGAAATTGAAGCTTGTGGATTAATTACAGAATGAGTGACATCTCCAGTTGAATTCAATTTGAAAGATTGATTTGACTAAGGCCGTAAAATTGATTAAGCCAACTGCAGCCTCAATATTTCACCAAAACCATTTGAGCAAATATGGAATTGCAAAGAAAACTAGCTTCACGCAACTTTTGTGCATAATGGGTAAGCTTACTGATTCACTAGCATTCAAATTGAGGTGGAATTTGTAGTTCAAAAAAATTGTAGTGCTTTGTTTCAGAATCTGAGTCTAGTATTACAGTAAAAAACCTTAGAATGGCCCCTAGAGTCAAAATCTCTGGAGAGGTTGATTACCAGAAGAGAAATGTTAGGGAATATTTGTTGCAACAATTACCACTGTCCTCAAAGGATGCTACACAAATTAAAAGGGTAGTTCCATTACATCCTTGCTTTAAAATTGGAGAAGGGTTGTATGATTCTGGTAGATGGGAAAAGGATGCCAATACTAGTTTTGATGGCCTCACCTTGTTCAGAACAGCCTATATTCAGAGGAATGCCCCTACCCCAGACTGTAATATTTGGGAATTAGATGTGGGAAAACTAAAAGTACCCAGTGTGTTCATGGATATTGATTTATTCACCTTGATCGCGAACACTTAAGATAAGGTGGCTAAGGTTGTTAGGGACACCTAGGGAAACATACTATTAACTGTATCAGCTGATGAAATTAGGAGGATTAACAAGCTGACTGACACCTCCCAAAATATGGATGATATTGATCTTGAAAACTTCAAGGAAATATACAAGAACCAAAGAGATTATTACAGAGGTGAAGTAGTAAAGGGGTATGTTAACACAATAGGGAACTTGGTAGTGGTAGTGCCTAGAACCCTGGAACCATTCAAGTTGGATCTTTTCAATGGCAAGGCCAGAAAGATGTACAGTGCTCTGTGCAATGTTTTGGGGATAGATGAAGAGATGGCAATGCCTGTCCATATAATGTTGATGGTTGTTCAGATTTTGCATCCCCACTTGTCAGTAGTATTTGATTATGCATCTTATATTGCTCAGGAAATGCATGATGGTTTGTCAGGGATCCAAGATGGCAACATATAGAAACCAATGGGTTGGTATTCCCTCATGATGCATATGTTCTTATTCAACAGTGACGACTTCTTTGAAGAAGAAATGGAATTAGAAAAATTCCAAGACGGTAAAGAATTGCCTGTCCAGATGTGGAGTGCAGATTTATCATGGGATAGGAAGAGTTCTAGCTATGTGTATTTTGACAAAGTTTTTGCAACTAGACTTATGTCATTAGTAAGCAACCAAAATGCTAGAGTCCACAATGAAATGATGAGGCTTTTAAGGCCTATGGAATATTCCCTAGAGTTAAAAATTACTCACAATTGGGGAGATTTAATTTTATACCCTTTTTCCATCGTAATTAGGGTTTATGGTTTCAGATGTACCCCTTATGTACTACCCTTTAGAGTCCCACTCAAGATTGGAATAGTAGAAATTATAAGACAATTAGGTGGGTTACAGGAAGAAGCCTTGACCTAAAAAATGAAAGGAAGTATCTTTCCTACCCTCACCAGAGCCCATCACTTTATCATAACCAAAGGTGGGTGGACATAGTTTGACAAATATTTTGAGTCCTATCACTTAGCCACCTTTACGTCTAGATGTGCAAATAATGAGGATTTTATCATGGGTATGTTCAAGAAGAGGACTAATTTTATAATGTTAAAGCATCAATTCAATTATCCAGAGGATATCATCAGGAACATTTTTGACCTAGATGTTCAAGAAATCAAGAAGGAAAAATGGATGGCATACAAGAAGTCTTTGGACTTTGTTCAGAATTTTGACAAGACTTATAATCCTTTAAAGGATTTTTTCCCATGGTCTTCCAAAATTAATTTCCTAATGAATCTTTTTGAGGGAATAATACAAACTCTAAATGAGAAGAGGAAATGAGTAGTTGAGAATGATCTAGACAAAGCTCTTGCAGTCCTGAATAGATTTCCATAGAGCAGAATAGTCCCACCAGGGAATTATGTAGTGTATAAGAGAAGAGGATGTACCACTATTGCTCCCAAACATGACAAACCGCTTCAGCATAAGGGAAAGAGACCAGCAATTATTGATTTTCAAGAGGTGCCCTCTCCCAAGAGGCAAAGGGTGGAAACAAAAGAACAAGGGAGTGAATTATATTCTCCTTCCCAATCCCCCATGCAGTATGATGATCAGGCCATTGCTGAACAACTCGTCAAAATGAGGAATGCTGGTGAAGTGGTTATTACTACTAAAGAGATGCAAGAAATGATGCTAGAGGCACCTAGATATATAGTAACTGACCTCACAGTAGCAGATTTTGCTGAAAAGGAATTAGATCATGTGACCAAACATGCCAGTGATGAATTCTTGTCTGATGACAATTTCATCAAAACTAGGGCTTTCATTCAATTCCTATGGAGGTGCCATATTGATGAGTACAATAATAAATTCTAGAAGATGCTAGAAGCTCAACCCAACTCTGCCAAGGAGGATATAGAGAAAGAAGTTAAGAAAGAAATGATTTCAAACTTTGATAAAATTACTCCTGAAGAGGGCAGACAAATGGTTAAAAGGCAAGGAATCCTCATTTTTCCACAATGGGATCTAGCTAATGCAGTAGTCTTTGATGCTGTGAGAAAACAAGCTAAACCTATGAGCACTGCTGGGACATCAATTGGTGCCCAGTTTAGTTAGGATCATGCAACTTTGGCAATTTGGTCACTGAAGAAAAAAGGCAAAAGGAGAATAAAAGAAGATGATGAGACTGAAGACACAAGCAATCTAATTATGAAGAGGGTTGCTGACACCTCAGGAACTAGAGTGGCTAACCTTGTTGTACAAGTAGCCAATTTAAGCATGAAAGTATCAAAGAAAGAAAAGGAGGCCTATGTTAGCTTAAATGAGAAATATAAGCTTGTACTCAAGGCTTGTAATGAGGAGAAGGTCAAATCCTTGATGAAAGACAATAGAATAGTAGAGCTGGAGGGTAAATAAAAGATCCAAATTGTGCCCCAAGAACTAATTACTCAGGAACCTCATCAGCCCTCCTCCTCTAGTCCATTCATAACATATCCCCCATCCCCTGCACCTTTAATTCCTACTACTCAAGAGGCCATTGATGCTAAAAGAGCAGAATTGGAGGCTGGGAAGAATAGTTTGATTGATGAAAGAAAAAGGTTAGGAGAAGAGGGTAAAAGGGATCTTGATGATTCCCCAGCATACAAAGAGGCTGATGAGTTAGTAAAGAAAAAATTTTCTGATCAAATATTCTCCAACCTCAAAAGGTGTGTCGGTGAGGTCAACCTCTCTAACCTCTACCTATTGGGAAAGAAGATTGCAAGCATCACCAACAGATATGAGGATGAAAAGAAACCATGGGATCTGATAGTGAGTAAATGGAAAGGGAAGGCAGCCCATGTTAAATCATTTTATTCCCTTTCAAAGGAGCAGAATAATATTGATATCACCCTAACAAGCACCCATAAATGTCTCAAATTGATGGTTAATTTAGACATCAAGAAGAGCATGGCCATAAAGAGGGTCACAATTTTGAGAGGAGAGATCTCTAGGGATAGGTACGACATGTTTCCTAACATGTTCAAAGAAGATGGGAACATAAAGAATGAAGCCTTATGGCTGAGACAATTGAATGAAGTGTTGACCAGCAGGACAAAAAGTATTGTCACATTGGCAAATACTGGCTGGTTTGTGCTAACTATCGATATTTTATATAAAGACAAGGCATTCTTTGAATCATGGGTGGTAGAAGTTGAGAAGTCTAATGGTGACTAGGAAGAGTTGAGCAGCCAGAAAGATGAGGTCCTCAGCTTCAATTGGCCAAGTTATGAGGTGTTCACCACATGGGTTAGCAAGTATGGAATAGTCACCCTAGTAGCATTATACAATAAATAGAAAGGGGATAGATAACACCAAAAGGGTTGAGCAGTTTGAACAAATCAAATATAGAGGCCTATGCATCAGTAAGAAAACAAGGTCCAGATGACAAATATTTAGCCAGCTCAAAGCAACCTCAAGCATCCAGGCGGTCACAAGACAAAAGATTACTTGGCTTATAGAAGAATTTGTTATTCCCATCCACCTGAGGTTTTGTCTCTTCTTGAAATCGTATTTTGTCATTTAGTCCAGTAATCCATATCTTGTTGCATCCTTATTTTCCAAAAGGATTCCAAGATGACTGGGGCTGTCTATAAGTATCAGTTTCTAGTATTGTAATAAGGATGGTAAAAAAATAAGACTACAAGGCAGATTAATGAATTATGTCTGACTGTTGGTTTTGAGTCTTTGTGAATGTATTGGTATTCAAATTTACATTAATAAAATACAATGGAATCTCCATTTTGATATCTATTATGTCTTCTTGCATTTACTATTAATTCTTGTATGTTTAATTTGTAAGGCACTTTGAGTATACTGGTTATAAGGTAGTCATGTTCTTGCCTGTGAGTTACTTTCAAGGAAAGTTTTAAATCTTGCAGATGATTGCATAGGATTAGGGTTTATGCAGGGATTTGATACAGGGGTGTGAGGATGAGAGGATATTTTGTAAGGCATTCTATCTGGGGTTCGTTTGTATTTCCATTGATTATTTTTAATATATGTATTCTCTATTTTGACTCTATCACCCATGATTAGGCACTAGTCATAAATGATGACAAGTGGTTGTTATCATCAATTCAAATTCAATCAATCTTTATACTTACATTATTTCAAGTACATGTCTGGTTAATTGTATTTAGTACAATTCATATTTGTGATTCCTTGAAGAGTGAATCAATAGGTTAGCCTTCCTAGGCCTAAATGGCATAAAAAGAAGAAGGATATCCAATCCTTAATCCATTGTTAAAATTGTTGAAAGTTGATACTCTGTCAAAGGTGTACCCACCTCGATATGTGGAGCCCAAAGTGTAGAAAGATTTTCTATCCTTGTTAATTAGCCCTTTTCCCTATGAGAATCTAGCTTGGGTGTAAGACAGTCTGGCATTTATTGTCATTATAATCAATTCTACAAGAAAAAGAGCTAACACCTAGTTTGGCGAAGTATGTAAGAAGGCACCATAAACTTGATCAAATCATAGGAGCAAAGGATTCTACAGTTATGAGAAGAGGAAAATTAAGAGAAGACACATGTTTTCTATGTGATTTTGAACCTAAGAGAGTAAAACATGCTTTGGACAATGAAGACTTGATTCAAGCCATGTATGAAGAGATAGACCAGATTGAAAAAAACAAGACATGGACACTAGTACCGAGTCCTGACAACAAAAATGTAAATGGTACAAATTTGATATTTAGATATAAGATGAATGAACATGGAGAGGTGAAAAGGAATAAAGCAAGACTGGTATGAAAAGGTTATGCACAAGAGGAAGAAATTGACAATGGAGAGACATTCACCCCAGTTGCAAGATTTGAGGGTGTGAGAACTCTACATGCATATGCAGCCTACAAAGGATTTAAAGTATATCAAATGGATGTGAAGTCAGCATTTCTAAATGGGATATTATAAGAGGAAGTATATATTGAACAAGTTGATGGATTTTTTGACCCAAGTAAGAGGAACGTGGTTTGTAGACTGCACAAGGCATTATATGGACTGAAACAAGCACCCAAAGCATGGTATAAAATATTTCACAATTGTCTGATGAAGATTAGATTTGCAAGAACAAATGACAACAACAATTTGTATTTGAAAATAAAGCAAGGTAAAGGAATTTTATTGCCTGAAATTATTGTTGACAACATCATATTTAGTGGAAAAGATATGATATGTAAAGCATTTTCAAAAGAGATGCAAACTGAATTTGAAATGTCTATGTTTGGTGAGATAAAATTCTTTGTTGGATTACAAATACATCAAATGAAGAATGGTATCTATATTACTCAATCAAAATATATCAAGGAGATACTGAAAACTTTTGAAATGGAAGATTCAAAACCAGTGAGTACACCCATGAATACTAGACAAAAGTTGACAAAGAATGATGATACAAAAGAGGTAAATCAAACACTGTATAGATCAATGATTGGTAAGCTACAATATGTTGTACATAGTAGACCTGCTATTGCATTAGCAGTTGGAATTGTTGCTAGATTTTTTTCTAATCCAAAGGAGACACATATAATGGCAGTAAAAAGAATTCTGAGATATTTGAAAGGTACAAAAGACTATGGCCTATATTACAAAGGAATGACAAGTTTGAACTCAAAGTCTATACTGATTCTGACTAGGCTGGTAATGTTGATGGTAGAAAAAGCACCACAGGAGGAGCATTTCTTTTGGGGAAAATATTATTTTCCTGGATAAAAAAGAAACAAAATTGTACCTCACAATCTATAGCTGAAGTCGAGTATGTGGCAGCAACAACTAATTGTTCAAACATTGAGTGGTTGAAGATGCTACTGAAAGGTATAAAGGAGGAGATCACAAAACCAATTGTCATATACTGTGATAACATGAGTGCCATTAATATTTATAAAAATCTTGTAATGCACTCTAAGACAAAACATATAGCTATCAAGTATCATTACTTGAGGGAGCTAGTTCAGAAGAAGGAAGTGAGACTAGAACATGTGAACACTAAGGAATAGTTGGCAGACATATTTACAAAAGCATTACCCAAGGATGCTCATGAGTATGTAAGAGATAAAGTGTGGGTAATTCCCCTAGCATACACTAATTAGTGTTGAATGGTATTGTTGCATCAAATGTTTTAATCAGAACACTTAACACATTGATGCACAGTAAGTCACATTTTTAGGATGCTTCCTAAAAAATGTGAAGTAGAAGACAAGAACAGAAAAAGAAGATCAGTCATACACAAAGATGACATGAACGACATGATACAAATATTAGAATAGAAGAATCTTCATAATGAAGATGTCAAAATCTTTGGCATTGTTGTCAAAGAGGGATATTATTGCAAAAACAATAGATACAAGGGAGATAAACAACAAATATAAGGGAGATATTACTGAAAGAGGGAGCTGAATAGTAACATAAAAAATTTAAGTGTAATTATAGACACATAGGGAGTCAGAATGAAGATAAAGGCATTAATGAAGATTTTTTCATATTAGGAACACAGGCACTTTTTGGATTGTATGGTAACTTTGGTTGGAAATCATTGTTTTATAGTTTAGTGTTGCCATCAATGCCAAAGAGGGAGATTGTTGGAAATGTTTCTATAATGTAGACAATTGTTATTTTGTCATTGATGTCAAACCTTAACGGGTGAGACTATTGTTGTATGTTTGAGTACATTATCTATTGATTGATGAATATTTGAAAAGAATGGGATAACAAGAAGATCAAGGAAATGGTTGAGTTATGAGTATACACTAGGGTACTTGATCATTTGGCACTTCGGCAAAGTGATACATTGTTTATCTATCACTGACAGTTCACTGGAAGGTTGATGTCGAGCAAAGAAAAGTCGATGCCGAGAAAAGTGAAAGATGATGTTGAGCAATGCAAAGATGATGCTGAGTGCCAGTGAAATGTCGAGGGAGACAGAGAAAACTGAGCAACATTATTTTGTTAATTGATGAGATTTTAGATCTATGGCCAACATAGTTGATTTTATTAGGATATGCATTGTTAATTAAGATTGGTCCACATTCATTTAACACATGGGAAACCATTATTAGCACATGGATTTAATGTTTAATCAATGACTGTATTGGAGAAGTAAATTAAATGTAATGATGGAAATATTTGTTGGATCTGACCTAACCTAAGATCTATGATCTTAATTAAGCAGAAAAATATTTATTTTACCTAGATGAAGAGGTATAATATAACCTACTATGGTTATTGTTATTGTATCCAAGGTAAGAGAAGATGAATGCAAAAGTATTGCATGGTTAATTGACTGATTGGTAAAGATCTAGCAGAAAAGGATGAGCAGAGAAGCGAAGTGATTGCTTGATGGATTTCCAAGCAGATCTAAAGTTTGAGATGAAAATGGAGGCCACGTAGTAAATTAGCATTAGAGATGAATTGGATCTGGATTTGCAAAGTAAGATGTATGTATTAGATCACACCTACTGATTACTTTCTAACAATTGTATCAGTTCAAATCCTTTAACCAGGTTGACCTAACAGTCATTGTATAAATCCTTTGAACAAGGTGACATTCAGATTGGAATGTTCTAAGTCCTCTAACAAGGCCACTCCTAACAGGGTGATTAAATCCTTTAACTAGGTCACATTTGACAGTGTGTTTTGTAACCTTTAACAGGGTAGGCTCCTAATAGGGCATCACTTCAGAAGAGTGAAATTTTCGTAGCATTTTATAGGTGGTTTTCCCATATTGGGTTTCCATGTTAAATCATGGTGTCAAAATGTGTGAATGTTATTGTTGTGGTTTACTGTTAAGTTTCTGAAAGCTTATTTCATTAGTACATTAAACTGCACACTTTAGTTGTTTATTGCTGTCGAACAAATCTGAGTTGTTGAAGTTGGTTTAAAGTTTTATATGGGCACATCTAGACCTGAGGATAAATGATTCACCCCCCCTCTCAATTATTTTGAATTCATCTTAACAAAAGGTTCCAGCCACAAGTTGTTTTCTCATGTCCCCACAAGACATTTAGCATTTTCCTCAGTTGGGTTGCGAGGATGCAACTATGGTAGATTTTAACAAGGTTTGAATTTTAATTTTTCATGGCACGTTTCTCATAGTCACTCACTTGCTAGGAAATTTGGGAAATGGTAAAGTGAGTAGTGAGCCAAAGAAAAATAACAAAACTTTAGCTATTATTTTAATATTTCCTCTTGGCTAGGGTTAGGGTTTAGGAAAGAACTAGAAGGATTGTGAACTGCATGTTGCAGGTTATTCTGTTCAATATATTTCTTCAATAAATTCCATTCTTTCATGTCAATGTTGCAATTTTTTGCACAAATTAGATTGGTTTAAAGTGGCTTTAGAAAATTCAAGCTAATGATACTCGCAGATGTAAAGAAGGATTCAATAATTCAAGTATGCATCCTTTTGACAATGCCAAACTGGGGGCTTTTGAAATAGTATAAGGTTGTCATCGATTACAGGTCACACCCAAAGTGATATGTGAAAGAGCATCATGAAATTGTGAAGAAAATGAATTTGGTGGGGGTGATGAATGATATCCACAACCTTTCCTAGTGTTTTCTTAGCTTGCACCAAATGATGAGGTTTTTGAATAGGTTATGGGCACTATGAAAGTAGTGGTTGGGTACAATGAATTATTTTTTAAAATGCCCCGTTAATACATTGTTTCATGGAATTGATGTTTGTAGCATTGCAACAGAATGTGATTCTTTTGACAAAATAGAGTATGGATCCTTGGTTAATAATTAATAAGGGAGCCACATTTGAATGTGAAATCATAGAGAAAAAGGTGGGGCTATGAGGAGGGTTTGAAAAATTAATTTGGTGAAAAGATCTAGAAACACTTAGAAAATGTGATTGTCAGGTGTACAAATAGGTTTAGTTAGTTTTCCAATGTCAACTTTGCATGTGTGTGTGTAGATGGAGGTTTCAATAGGAATGGACATCTATCAATGTAGTGTTAGTAATGGATCTACAGAAATGAGATCTGAAAAGGTTTTTGAAATCCAGGCAAGAGTATTCGCAGGTGCAATGAAAAATTCAACTACTCCATGCAAATATCTTTTGAAGTTGTCAAGGTAAATGCAAATTAGCGGGTATAAATTCAGTCATCTCCCTGTCCGCGCTAAGCATGAGATTTCAAAACAAGTGTGGACTTCCATCAAGGGTTGCATTTTTGTTCTTGATAAATGTGGAAGAAAATACAAGGCATGTCATTTGTTTCCCCAACACTTCAAAGAAATGTGATTACATGGTTTCCTTTGAATCCAAGTGTACATCGCAGTGATTTGGTAAAAATGCCTTCGAAACTTTCAAGAAAGTACAATTGGACATTACACAGGGTATCATTTTGTGACAAAGCTTTGAAGCCATATATCCTACATGTGAAAAGGAAGATGTTTTTATATGAAAACACATACTATGAAATATGAATAAGAGAAAGAGGATTTTTGGAACTGTGCTTGGTTCAAGGAAGTGGTAGACTTTGAGAATAAGGAATTTTTTTGGCCTCGCGCCCATGTGGAGTAATGAAACATGGCACTGAGGAGGTTTTTGGTAGGACCCATAGATGCCATAGTCAAGACAGTCAAGAAGGGCTCGTACTTAGTGTTGTGATTGTGCGACATTACTGATAGTGGTTAGTCGTGCAGACACGATGGTCAAGCAGAGCTAGCAGTTAGTGTCATGAGTGTGTGACATGATTGCTAATGGGTGGTTTTGGGTTTGTTAAGGTTGTGTTATAGGTGGATCTAAGAGAAAATTAGAGGTTGCCACATGTCACTCCTACAGGATTTATTTGCAAATGCTCATAATTAAATTGAAAATTACACCGAAAGATATAATTAAACAGAGGTTAAAAATAACCCCAAGGGATAACAGATAATATTTCCAAGTGCAACAAAAATAGAGGCAAGTTGCAAATTTTTTGGAGGTAGTAGATATTTTTAGGAAGTTGGGGTGAGAGAGATTTTGTTAATAAATCAGATTTCTCAATTTGAGGGAAAGATCACTGTTCAAATAAGATATTGAAATGAGGACATATGTTAGTTTCAAGTTGAAACTGGATTTTCTTCTTCTTCCCTATATTCTCTTCTTTTCTGTGTGAGAGGGGTTCGATTTTGGTTCCAATTTGGTTTGAATTTTAGGTTCCAGAGTTCTAAAAATTATTTTTTCAAGCTTGTGAATAGTGCAGTGTGTTTTTATGTGTTAGGGGTTAGATATACATACTATAGACTTTCAAATATATGTAGCCAGCAATGATGCAACAAATTATTGATTTTCTCATGAAGTTGTCTCATTTTTTATATTCATTGTTCCACGGGTGTAATATATAAAGGATTTATGAGCATATTTTCTTGATATTATTGAGTGTATAATACTTATCTCTTAGTCTTATTCAAGGAAGAAGTTAAATAACTTTGAGCAGGTGTTAGTTACATTCGAGGCATGATGTACATTTTTAAATTAGAGCTTTGTGATTAAGCTAAGTAGCTTATTAATGTAAGGCATTAATATGAAAATACCTATAGATATGTATGGGTATGCATTTGGAATATCTCTTAAGTCTCGTATATGACTTTGTGTTAAGGATTAGGAACTGACTTGCATAGTTTGTCACATTTTTAGAAATCATTTCATATCATTACAATCCTTTTTAAATTCGAGTTTATTTATGAGTGAGTTAAGTTATATAGTTCTCAACACACTTAATTAAATTGTGAGTTTGCATAAGATTGGTAGAGTTTGAAATGCCCATTACCTACAAGTCTAAGAATTATCCATAGTTGTATGTCTACATAGTGTTGTTTAGCAAGAGGTTTATTATATATGCAGATTCAAGTTATTATGAAAACCCTCCTGAGTGTGTAGAACTCGAAGTGAAGAAGGCTTGTATGCCTTGTTAATTTTTACTTTTCCTATCCTCAATTTGTAGATGAAGTAGATTTTGTGAATTACTTGAAAATCCCTAGGTCTGGTTCCCATTTTTGTTTTTAGGATTGAGGGTTGCAAGAGAAAGACCTAATAGGATCACTAAGACCTAGTATGACCTATAAGACCTAATAAGACCTAATAAGATGTAACACCTGAAGTTAATAAAACCTAATA
The DNA here is from genome assembly GCA_018584345.1 of Thuja plicata. NCBI lineage: Eukaryota > Viridiplantae > Streptophyta > Pinopsida > Cupressales > Cupressaceae > Thuja > Thuja plicata. The sequence goes on from MU226225.1 coordinate 815,968, forward strand.
GGATAAATAAGACCTGATAGGACTTATTAAGATCAGTTAGTACCAATTAGGACCAATTAGGACCTAATAAGACTAATTAAGACTAATTAAGACAATTTAGGACCAATTAAGGCCAATTGGGATCTCTCTCTCTCTCTCTCTGTATATATAAATATACACACACACACACGCATATATATATACACATATATATATACACATATATATATATACATATATATATATACACACATATATATATATACATATATATACATATATGTATA
>MU226225.1:827627-848767 GCA_018584345.1 Thuja plicata
GTTGAAGAGGAAGAACTGATTCTTCAAGGTGTTGGAGGGTGGATTGAGGAATCCCTAGAGGTCCTAAGAGAGACCTATTAATAGTTTCAAGCAAACTCAGAAGGTTACCAAGGAGGCTCCCTATCAGGATGGTACCCACAAATATGCATTAAAAGTATTGTGTCCTTTCTAGGAGATCTAGCCCAGTTAGGAGTTGAATATTACATTAGCACATTTCCTTGTTAGAGGAATACACAACACTATTAAAGGTATACTAAGCTCACTCCTCATATAATAATAAATACATCTGTTACAATTCTTTCTCAACAATGAACAATAAAAGCATCTACTATGCTTAGGTAGTTCACTTATAGTTTGCATCACTGTATATCTGATTCTTATATCACAATGTAACCATGCATCAGATCCACATAATCTCATTAACCACAAATTATCACACTTTTCATAATCTCATTAACCACAAAAGTGTGTGACAAGTGTGATAATTTGTGGTTAATGAGATTATGTGGATCTGATGCATGGATATATTATTTCATTACTCATTCGACTTCCAATTACATCATAAAACAGACTTAATACTTATACAAAATGAAATTACCAAGTCGGAAACCATACACTATCAAAACATAGGTAATCAACAATCCAAATCCAACCTAGAATGTTTGAAATTTGCATTATTTTCCCTCAATCATCGTGAATGTTCATCTTCCATGTATCACTATGTAATATATGAAAAATGGGTCGTGTATATATTTTGTTATGTGTAATGTGGAAAAGGATGATTATAAATTTAATGTGTTATAGGAATAATGAAGAGGGTAAGGTTTTCCTCTTAATCCCAAATTTAATAAAGGGAAGATACAAATTGATTAACCCTAAAGAAAGGATCAATGCATAAATGAATCAACCTATTAAGGATGGGGATAAAGAGAAAAACCCTAACTCCCATTTTATAGAAGAGAGTGTGTGATAGATTTAGGAAGATTAAAAAAATTAATTGAAATGAATTGAAGATAAGTACTAACCTCAAAATGATATAGATATGAATAATGTTGTTTTCGGGTGTCTACACTGAGGTTTTGGAAAATCTACAACTGGATCTGGAAAAGAAAAACAAAGACAAAGAAAACCCAGAAATATTTTTCCGATCTGGCTCAGTTCTGATTTTGACCCAAAAATGAATGTCACCTTTGACCAAAAATTTCCGATTCTAACCTAGAATAGAATATCGATTCTGACCCAAAATCTCTGACATAAAATTTATTTTTGGATCCTAATAGTTTTCTGAAAAGGGTATCCAAATCTGCACTCCAATTCGATGTTCCAAACCTGTCCCTGCAAGAAAAATGTTTTTTTTTTGGGGGGAGGGGTTTACCTTAGTCAAACCCCGATTTAGGAAATAACCTTGAAATAAATAATTGAAATATAGAATGCCAAAAAGTAGTAGAAATAAATCTAATAATGAAGCTATGATATTTGATAGATATGCAATTGTATTTTGAATGTAAACAAGTATGTAAATATGAAAGCTTGAACTCAATATTAGAAACCATAAACCTCCATTATTGTATGTTTCAAATCCACCTTGAAGGGAGAATTAATGAATCTTGAGGATTCACAAAGGATCTTGAAGGAAGATCACACCACCATGATGGATAGATCTAGGGCTTGAATGATGAATCTTGAATGCTTGAACCAAATCCCTTTAAAGGCTTGAATGCTTGAATCCTTGATCTTTAATGGAGAACTTGAATGCTTGAGACAAATACCTGAAAGCTTTGATTTAACCTTGAAATCTTTAGAATATGTAGATAACTTTCGTGCTTAGATTTCACTTATACTTCACTTAGTTTATGGTTCAAGAAACTGAGAGGAGAAGGCTTCTTTATATATAAATCTAGGGAGAAATATTCTAGAGAGGCCTACGTAGGAGAATTAAATTCTAATTAGACCTATACCCCTAGAAGAGGACCTATACTAAATATAATTTAAGAGTCATCACTTTGGAACCCAAAACACTTGAACTAGAAGCAGGAAATGAACTTTTAATGACCCCCAAAAACCAACAAAATTTCAAATTTCAAATGGGGAACTGGGTCAAAATTAAGGTTGATGTTGACCTAGGTCAAGGTCAAGGTCGATCTTGACCCAGGGAATCGGAACCCCTGGAAAATGTGGCAGGTGGGATAGATAGAGTCCGGAGAGGGCCAATCAGGGTCCTAAACATGCACACAAGTAGGAGAGGGTACAGAAATAAGGGGACAATATGATGATGGTCAAAAACACCTCCTAAGGAGGGATAAACATTCTTAATATAGAATTGCTTCCATTTTTAGATGATACATTAATCCCCCACTTTAGCAGGAGTATGGAAATCAAAAATACTCGCGGTAAAGTTAGAAGAAAGAATCCAATGGATCACAATGAGGTAGAACATGACTTAGTCAAGGACATAAGCCCCCAGACCAAGGATTCTAACTCAACGTACATGCACAAAGATATGAAATCCAAGATAAATTAATCATAGAAAGCATACATGACTACATAAGCAAGACAAGAGAAACAATATAAATAACATAGATTCATGATCTAATCCTACTAACATGAAAATGAAAGAGAGGAAAGAGAAAGTGATTACCTAGCCTAGTAAGATTCCCACCATACCATGAATCACAAAGGAGGCATAGCCCAATAGGTTCATCCATGAACTGTGCTTTTTAATTGTAATGCATCTTCTGACAGCTTTTGGAATACCCATAGATCCGCATTCTTGTATCACTATGGAATATAAAATGCATGTCTTTTCAGGATTTATAAACTTATGTGCATTACCTTCCAAGGATTTAGCATATTTGAAAATGTGTATCTCTTCTGGATTTAGCAAATTATGTGTGTTACCTTTTTAGGATTTAGCAAAACTAAAAATAAAAATGTGTCTCTTCTGGATTTAGCAATTTATGTGTCTTACCTTCCGAGGATTTAGCATGTTGTAAAATGTAAACTGTAGTATAAGGGAGACCCTATATATTCCCCCCTCCTTATCATGACTACCTACTAGGTATGATAAGGAAGAGAAATATGATACCCACTTCACAAGGTAAGGAGATATCCAAGTTAACAACAATATACACTATATCTGTAGGAAATAGTATTAACCCTTACATCTTAGAGCATAGATAATCATGAAATGGATATGTCACATATGTAAAAATCATCCTCAAATAGGAAGAGATCTTATCAGAAAGACCCCTACCTTAAAGGAGCTCTTAAGATAAAATGTCACCTTCCAAAGAAAAGCAAAGAGGAATCTTGGAATGAAGGAAGCTAAATCTAACCCAAAGAAAGAGAAAGAGTTTATAAAGAACATAATTTTCTAAATAAAGAAGAGGTGATGACCTAGGACAACAACCTCTCATATAAGAGGGTATCCATAGCCCAAAACATAAATATTTATAAGGAAATAATGTTGCAGAATAAACAAATGCTACTAAGCTAAGGAAAGTAGATCCTTAGATAGAGAAAGAAGGAAAAACATTGCCCCCCAGGAATGAAAGAAATGAATATACCAATTGTATCAAGAGATGTTGTAGGAAAGAGATATCTTTATTAAAAAAATGTCCTAGAAAAGGTACCATGAGTGATTATGAGAAAATAAAGTATGTAATACAAAATCATAGGGATAGAATATAGAAAGAATAACTGATTAAGCTCAAAACAAAATACATGCTAAGAGCATAATGGATCCTAAAAGATTGGAAGGAAATACCTCTTGCCCCAAATTTAAGAGAGAAGAGGAGAAAATTGGTCTAATTTATAGAAGAATGGGGGGAATCCCCTATATCTAAATTATGAAGAAATTGTAATACTACACAGGAATGACATATAATTCCTAAAGCAGCTCTTTCTCTAACATATATCTTGAAATGCACACAATAAGAAAGTAAATTTGTATTACTATAGTGGAAAGGACTTTGTTATTTAAAGAGAGCATTTTTCAACATAGGTTTAAATATTTCTTTCTTAGAATTCATTAACTAGATATACACTTTCTTATCCACATCTTGAGGAGTATTAGGGTGATCTAAGGAAGGTGTTGGAAGAAGAACATGAAGAGGAGGGTGATAGTTAAGATCAACCACCTTGATTTGAGAAGGTTAGAATCCTATACCATGCATATCTTGTTTAGGGGATAAATTAATCAGGTTTTTAATTCCATGTTCATTAACATCGAGCCCTAAACCCTTATAGCCTTGTTTATCCACCATAGTGTATCTCGTAGTGTACATATCTTGTAAAGATTCTATAGGAGGTGATTGTTTATGGTGGTCATGATAAAATGTTGTGTATTTAAGAAAGATATGTTAGAAGAAGTTTCTTTTTTCTTCCCTTTAATATCATCATGGCTCAGATAAGAAGGGGAAGGTAAATTAAAGAATTCTTGCACATCTGCATCATGAATCTTAGTTTGAGCCCCATCATAAGTGTGGGAAGAACTAGCGATAGACGATGGAGAAATAGGAGTAGGAATATTAGGAATAGGATTATGAAGCATAGGATGAGGATTAGGAGGATTAGGAAATAAATTAGGAATGATAGGATTAGGATTAGGAAGATTAGTAAATAAGGTATCATCTACCCAATTCTTCACATAATCCAAAAGTGCAATAAGTCCACTACACAAATCCTTAATGAAAGTTTTTAAAGTGGGAACACTAGTATTAGTTAATCTCATAATATCATGAGCAAGTGAAACATGAAGAGTAAAAAAACATGATTAAATGGATGATACTTTCATAAACATCATAAGTACTAAAAAGAGATGTTAAAAGAAGAATAATGAGGAAAATAACCATACACCAAAGCATCTTAAAGATTCTCATAGTGAATGAAATGCAAGAAATGTTTTTATATTTTATGAGTTTGTACTTTTTTTTTAAAATGCAAGAGAATAAAAGAAAACTAATTTATTATGTATTCAAAAGCTAGTCTATAAGGAAAAGAGGCAAAGTATCTAACACCAAAAAGAAAGAGTTGTCTATCGCGGGTTCAAAAAAATGTAATATATGAAAAATGGGTCGGGTATATATTATGTTATGTGTAAGGTGGAAATGGATGATTATAAATTGAATGTTTGTTGTAGGAATAGTGAATAGGGTAGGATTATCCTCTTAATCCCAAATTTCATAAAGGGAAGATCCAAATTGATTAACCCTAAAGAAAGGATCAATGCTTAAATTAATAAACCTATTAAGGATGAGGATAAAGAGAAAAACCCTAACTTCTATTTTATAAAAGAGAGTGTTTCATAGATGTAGGAATATTAATAAATTTAATTGAAATGAATTGAAGACAAGTAATAACTTCAAAATGCTACAAATATGAAGAATGTTGTTTTTGGGTGTCTACACTGAGTTTTTGGAAAATCTGCAACCAGATCTTGAAAAGAAACACAGAGATGAAGAAAACCCATAAATATTTTTCCAATCTGGATCAATTCTAATTTTGACTAAAAAATGGATGTCACCTTTGACACAAAATTTATGATTCTAAACCAGAATAGAATGTCAATTCTGATCCAAAATCTCTGACAGAAAATCTATTTCCGGATCCTGATAGTTTGCTGAAAAGGGTATCCAAATCTGCACTCAAATTAATTGTTCTGAACCTGTCCTTGCAAGAAAAATTGTTTGTTTGTTAGGGGGAGGGGTTTGCCTTAGTCAAACCTTGATTTAGGAATTAACCTCAAAATCAATAATTGAAATAGAGAATGCTAGCAAGTAGTAGAAATAAATCTAACAATGAAGCTATGATACTCAACAGATATGCAATTGTATTTCGAATGTAAACAAGTATGTAAATATGAAATCTTGGACTCAATATTAGAAACCATAAACCTCCATGATTATATGTTTGGAATCCACCTTGAAGGTAAAATGAATGAATCTTGAGGATGCACAAAGTATCTTGAAGGAATATCACACCACTATGATGGATAGATCTAAGGCTTGAATGATGAATCTTGAATGCTTGAACCAAATCCCTTTAAAGGCTTGAATGCTTGAATCCTTTATCTTCAATGGAGAACTTGAATTATTGAGAGGAAGAATTGAAACCTTTTATTGAACCTTGAAAGCTTGAGAATATGTATATAAATTTTGTGCTTAGATTTCACTTATACTTCACTTAGTTTATGGTTAGAGGAAATGAGAGGAGAAGGCTTCTTTATATATGAATCTAGGGGAAAATATTCTAGAGAGGCCTACATAGGAGAATTAAATTTCAATTAGACCTACACCCCTAGAAGAGGACCTATATTAAATATAATTTAAGGGTTGTCACTTTGGAACACAAAATAGCTGACCTGAAAGTGGGAAATGAACTTTTAATGACCCTGGATAGCCGACAAACTTTCAAATTGGAAAGGGGGACCTAGGTTGAAATCAAGGTCGATATTGACCTAGGGACTTGGAACCCCTAGAAAATATCCCAGGTGGGATAGATAGTGTTAGAGGAGGCCCAATAATGATCCTAAATAGGCACAAAAGTAGGAGAGGGTGCAGAAATGAGGGGACATATTGATGATGGTCAAAAACACCCCCTAAAGAGGGCTAAACATTCTTAACATGTAACTGCTTCCATTTTAAGATGATACACACTCTTACTTTGTCTTCACATGTCTTCAATAGTCTGTATCTCACAACGATCAACACTAAAATTCAAGTGACCTTAAAAAAAAGGTCATACATATCCCAAAATAGCTTCCTCTAAGTTTGCATGTCAGCATTCATCATATACTATCTTTGCTGACCAAAACTGTACTCCTATACTTTGTGCTTCTACTTTTTTTACTTATTCATTTTGAAATCCCAAACTCAAAAATTGTTTTCTACTCAAAAAAACCATCCATACCAGATGCATTTCTATAAATGAAAATCATCAAGTGTTCCATAACACTCCCGAATGAACCTCTTTCAAACAATCTCTTTCTTTGGCATTGATGGAAAGAGTTAGTGAAAAATGATAAAGTGTTAATACCAAAAAGATATAAATAACATTCTTTATATCCTTCATATATTTATACTCTATACATTTTTCTTCTCTTCTCCCCTTTAAAGTCAATGGAAAAGGTATACAAAAACATAGAATACATAAAAAAAAAATTTCCACTACTTACCAAAAATTATACCATTTTTAATACATCTTAGAATGAGCTCTCCAAGATCTTCGCTTCCTCTTACTAAATCTTCACCAGTATCTGACTCACATGAATCAGCCCATTCAATGAAAATGAAGATGTATTTGCTTACTTTAGCTCACTAGGCATATGTTCTATAAGGGTCTGTGTTGTCTTCTCTATGTAAAATAGATGTGTCTCAAGAATTGATAACTTAGGAGTGATTAAACTCTTCAGGATACAAATTCTTCCCACAACTCTCCCTTTCTCTATATCCAAGACATTCTATTTGTCCCAAATCCTAGATACTTCTCTATCTAACTCCAATATAGAGTGTGAAGAGGTCTCACGAATGTCCATGATCTTGTCTAGAGTTAGTCTATCCTTTGCTATAATATCCTCAATATTTTTCAAATTTCTAACAAGATTTATACAATAACTGTATAACTTTCTTCCATGTGATACACAAGATCTTGCCTTAGATATGATTTTTTTCAATGTGCCCAAGTCCCATGAGATAGACTTGCATATTTCCTCCAGCCTTTTTGCAAGATACTTCTTCTCTGCTTTCTCTTTAGTAATCTTCTCTAGGGACTCATAATGACTGCCAAAGTCATTCAGTACTTTGTTAAATTTATTTTCCCTATAATTTTATTTTAAAGAAAAAGGTATAGGTAGGAGTTTGTTGATAGTATCAACTGCTCTTTCCACTACCTTTGACTTATTCTCCCCTTTCTACTAAGATCTCTCCTTCACTTTAGAAAATGTGATGAGGGATAACTTCATCAAATCATCTTCATCTATACTCTCAACATTAGTGTTCAGAGTCTTATCTCCACTTGAAGACAATAAAGATGAAGAAACAGATGCAAGAATATCCTATTTCTCTTGAACTTTAATCACTTTCTCCTTTATTGCTTCAACTTTGCTCACTTTCTATTCATCTTTCTCTTCCATTTTAGGAACAATGTTTCCTCCAATGTTGGTATCATTTCAAAAAGGTTCACTATCATTCTACAAGGTATACACATACACAGGCGTGTTAGAAACAGAGAAATCTGGTTTCTTCATAGTACTCACAAATTTTCTAGTGTCTTTTCCCATTGACTTATAAGGACTTATTTTGGCCATCCTCGATGGCTCACCTCTTTCAATAGATTTAGGATTAGTAATATTTGGTGGTGAAAACTTCTTAGGTTTAGTATCCATTAGAACCTTGTCCACAGCCTTCTGTGTTTCATCAATCACTTCATCATATCTTCTCCCCATTATCTTTACCAATGTTAACTTAGTTCTGATTAAAGCTTTTAAATGTTTTAAAATATTTTCCATTTCTTTAATAGAAACAACAGATAACATATTTTCAGCTGCCTGTATTTTGATTTCTTCACCTTCTATTTGTGCTAATTCTTTCCTTATTTTTAGCTTCTCATAGAGTTCTTTAGGTATATTGCCTTCAACATCTAACAAGTTATTAAAATCAAGCAAATGATTTATTACCATGTCTTTAGTTAAAATTTTATTAGATGTATCATACCTCTCGTAGTATGTGATCAAAGAGATAAGATTTCCCTGCTCAACTATTCTCTTCTCCAGTATTTTCATGTCAGGTTTCCATAAATGTTTCACTTTAGTGCTCTTCTCTTCTACTTTATTTTCTTCTTCTTTCTTCTCTTCTACCTTCTTTTCTTCTCCTTTCTTATCTGCTACCTTCTTCTCTCCTCCCTTCACTTCAAATTTTATCCTTTGTTTCTTAGGTGGAGAGTCCTTTTTAGTGGACCTTGTGTTCCTTTTAGGAAATTTTGTAGGTTTTTTTCTCTATTATGTTCTCTTTGGTGGTGTAAGTGTAGTCTCGGATATATCAATCACAATAGAGGGTGGATTGATTACCTTCTTAATTTCTAGAGGTGGAAGGGATGCATGAGTAGTGCTTGCCAATCTAGAATCTCTTTCTATCCTCTTCCTTCTTACCCCTTTCATCTCCTCTTTTTTTATATGAGCCTTGGCTACTAGATCATCTATCAAGTTTTCTAATTTCCTCTTCCTTACACCTCTAGTCTATTCTTCCCTTGTCTTTTCTGACTTTTATTCATAGGTTCCCCCATATTTTTTTGGATTGATCAATCTCTGAGGATAGAATGTGTTCAACCTACATAGTCAAGACCTCATAACTAAATTCATATCCCAAATGATAACACCACTTCTTCCTAGGTTGTACTACCTCAAAGAAAACACAATCAATTTCAACCATGAAACAGATTGAATCTTTGTACTTCTCTAGAAATGATTTAGGAATCCTCTCTCTTTCCTTCATTTATCTCTACAAGATTTTGGTCATCACAAATATGTCACCATCAACCCATGTACTATTTTGTCTTTTGTAGCTCTTTGTGATCTGTATTCTACCATGTTCACTATCCTTCCAAGCTCTAGGGTTCATACCAAGAAATTTATGCATAATACAAATATACATGTGTACTAGTAAGGATCCAAATTTGAAAGCCTTAGTCCTATCTTTCTTTATTTTCTTCACACTTTCCAAGAACTATTATGCAAGTACTTCGCATTAGTTATACTTAACATTTTCCTTAACCATTTTATAAGCCATCAAAATGACTCTTGCTAATACTGAGTTAGGTTGGCTACTTTAACATGAATTTTATATCCTAGAATCATTGAAGTTAATCTGACATCCTACTGAAATATGTCATTAACTATCATTTCTGTCTAATCCCATTTCGATTCTGTTAGGGTTTCCACTATTTTCTTTGTGTTATTATATACAATAGGAATGACTCCAAAATTATCCAATCCTGTTATACAATGAATTAAGTCATCATAAATATTTACATGCTGATCTACAAGCCAAATAAACTGATTGTGCACTCTTCTCAGAATGATCTTAATCCACTTTTCTTTGTCAAATTTGTAAAGTTTAGTTATCTTCATGATACTAAGGTTCTAAAGATGTGTACACTCATCTTTCATCTTACCATCTTCTCAAATCATGTCTTTCATCTCTTCATAGATCTCATAATCTCCCAGAGACTCATACTTATAGTGAATGTAAGCCCTAATATCTTCTACGTGTAGAATTTTGTAGGATATTTGTGAAAATGCACCTTTGGGTTCATCCTTAGTTGATTTGTATTGTTACTCATTAAAATTATATATAGGCCTTTCAATGACATTGAAAATCAATGGAATATCCATAACCAAAGTTTTTAAGAACATCTAAATACCTTTTTCTTCTAATATGTGAATTTATGCTTCAATCAAATGCTCAATGTACTTTCTTATATTCTTCTTTTTCTCTAAACTATATTCTCCTTAGGCATTATTCATCAAATGATGTACAAATAAGATCTTTTGACATACCTTATACTTCATTGTATAAATAAATGATACAATTCCCAATAAATTAATCTCTACATATAATCCAGTCGATTATTGATGTAGCGATCACATCATATAGATCACAACATCTCCACATACTCTCCCTAAACTTGCAAGAGCTTACTCCGCATAGTTAGGAGCTGAAGAGATTTAAGATGTTTTCTTCCAATGCTCCCTCTAAGGCCATGCTTGTCCATCTAGGTTGATCAAGAAATTTTAGCATCAGGTGAAGGCTTGGTAGCATCTACTGACTCTCCTTGAACCAATACCTTACTTGTTTCTTTTACCTTCCATACCTTATCACTATTATCATCTTCTAGTTTTCTAAAATGACTCTTGAATTAATCCATATATTCTCTAAGGCTCTTACCAGTATCACCAATGTTTTTTTTATAACCATAGGCAGTGGTACTCTTTTTATCAGCTCCATTACACCTGCAAGACTTCACAATGTATCCTGGATTATGAAATTTGTAGCATGTAGGAGGTGGTTTTTTCTGATTAACCTATAACTTACAATACTTCACAACGTGTCCAAAGTTATTACATTTTTAACACATGATCTTAGCTGTTGTTTATTCCAGGTAATTTAATCTTGTTTGATTCTTGATTGATCAGGTTTCTTGCAATCTACTTTATTATGTTCATATGCTTGAAAATTGTTGCAATAGTCATCAAAAGATCTATAAGAAATTTTACTTCTGTAGTCTCTCTTTATGTGCCCAATCTTGTTTCATCCAAAACATCTACCTCTGAAAAGTTTGATCTATTCTTTAGGTTCTTCAATAGTAGGTCTTTCTCCATCAATCTTTACTTCTAACTTTTCTTCTTGAGTCTTTGAACATTCACCTTCATTGAAGCCAACTCCAGTCATATCTCCTTTAGGTTTCTATCTATCTCTTTTTTCATCGATCAAGTCACTGCTAAAGTGAAGTTTCTCAATATGTTTTTTATCCTCAACAAGTTCACCTTTTACAATCTGATTGGGTATGTGTAGGATCATGGTATGCCAAAAAGTGGGGATGTGAAAAAGAATTCATGATTGGTAGACTAATTGAAAAATAGCTATAGCTTTCAAACAGTATAATATATTTGAAATCTTAAACATGATTCACATTCTATGCTTCACCAATACAATAAAAAAAGAAAAAAAAAATCAATTTGATGAAGTTTAGACTAACTTAAGGTGGTGAGACACGATATTTTTTTATATTGTTGAAAAGTTGTAGTAGAAAAATCATAATTAATTATTTACATGGAAAATAATTACAAACAAATATGCATCACATCTAAACATGAGTCTGCTACTTATATCTAGAATCTTGTAAAAAAATATTATCGTTTGATTGTGTTTAAGGTAGTCAGACATACACCTACTATTAGGATGAATTTAGAATAACCGAGAGGGGGGGTGAATATGTTATCCACAGGTCCAGATGTTCCCATATAAAACTTTAAACCAACTTCAACAACTCACATCTTCTCGGCAACAATAAACAACAAAAGTGTGTAGTTTACTGTACTAACGAAATAAGCTTGCAGAATACTTAACAATAAAACACAACAATAACATTCACTCATTTTGACACCATGATTTAACATGGAAACCCAATATGGGAAAAACCACCAGTAACATGCTACCAAAATTTCACTCTTCTCAAGTGATGCCCTGTTAGGAGCCAACCCTATTAAAGGTTACAAAACACACTGTCAAATGTGACCTGGTGAAAGGATTTAATCACCCTGTAAGGAGTGGCCTTGTTAGAGGACTTAGAACATTCCTATTTGAATGTCACCTTGTTCAAAGGATATATACAATGACTATTAGGTCAAATTGGTTAAAGGATTTGAACTGATATAATGGTTAGAAAGTAATTAGCAAGTGTGATCTGATACATACAACTTACTTTTCAAATTCATATCCAATTTCAGCTCTAATGCTAATTCACTGAGTGGCCTCCATTTTCATCTCAAACTTTGGATCTTCTTGGAAATACATCAAGCAATCACTTTTCTTCTCTGCTCAGCCTTCTCTGCTAGGTCTTTACCAATCAGTCAATTAACCATGCAATACTTTTGCATTCAACTTCTCATCCCTCAGGTACAATAACCATAAGCACTATAGGTTATAATATACCTCTTCATCTAGGTCAGATAACTATTTTTCCTAATCCAAATCATAGATCTTAGGTTAGGTAAGATCTAATGTATCTTTCCATCATTACATTTAGTTTACTTCTCAAATACAATCATTAATTAAAGATTGAATCCATGGGATAATAATAGTTTTTCATGCATTAAATGAGTGTGGACCAATCTTAGTTAACAATGCATATCCCAATAAAATCAACTATGTCAGCCATAGATCTAAAATCTCATCAATTAACAAAATATTGCTGCTCGGCTTCCTCTGTCTCCCTCAGCATTTCACTGGCACTCGACATCATCTTTGCTTTTCTCGGCATGACTTTTCTCTTTACTTAGCATCAACTTTTCTTTTCTCAACATCGACCCCTAGTGAATTTTCAGTGACAGATAAACAACATATCACTTTGCCAAAGTACCAAATGATCAAGTACCCTAGTGTATACTCATAACTCAACTATTTCCTTGGTCTTCTTGTTATCCCATTCTTTCAAATCTTCATCAATCAATGGATAAGGTACTCAAACATTCAGCAATAGTCTCACTAGTTAAGGTTTGACATTAATGACAAAATAATAATTGTCTACATTGTAGCAATCTTTCCAACAATCTCCCTCTTTGGCATTGATGGCAACACTAAATTGTAAAAAAAAAAATTTCAACCAAAGTTACCATACAATCCAAAAAAGTGCCCGTGTTCCTGATATGAACAAATCTTCATTAATGTCTTTAGCTTCATTCTGACTCCCTCTGTGTCTATAATCACACTGAAAATGTTTTATGTTACTATTCAACTCCCTATTTCAGTAATATCTCCCTTGTATCTATTGTTTTAGCAATAATCTTCCTCTTTGACAACAATGCCAAAGATGTTGACATATTCATTATGTAGATTCTTATGTTCTAATCTTTGTATCATGTTGTTCCCTGTCATCTTTGTGTATGACTGATCTTATTTTCTTTTCTTGTCTTCTACTTCATAGTTTTTAGGCAGCATCCTAAAAATGTGACTTACTGTGCATCAATATGTCAAGTATTCTGATTAAAACATTTGATGCAACAGTACCATTCGACACTAGTTAGCCTCTGATATGGGAATCACCCCTAATTTTCCTCTTAGATACTCATGAGCATCCTTGGGTAATAATTTTGTAAATATGTCTGCCAACTGTTCCTTAGTGTTCACATATTCCAATCTCACTTCCTTCTTCTGAACTAGCTCCCTCAATTAATGATACTTGATAGCTATATGCTTTCTCTTAGAGTGCATTACAAGATTTTTAGAAATATTAATGGAACTCATGTTATCAAAATATATGAAAAATGATTCTATGATCTCCTCCTTCATTCCTTTCAATAGTATCTTCAACAACACAATGTTTGAACAATTAACTATTGCTGCCACATACTTAGCTTCAGCTATAGATTGTGAGGTGCAATTCTATTTCTTTCTTGTCTAGGAAACTAATCTTTTCCCCAAAAGAAATGCTCCTCATGTGGTGCTTTTTCTATCATCAACATTACCATCCCAGTAAAAGTCAATATAGACTCTGAGTTCAAACTTGTCATTCCTTTTGTAATATAGGCCATAGTCTTTTGTACCTTTCAAATATCTCAAAATTATTTTCATTGTCATTATATGTGTCTCTTTTGGATTAGGATAAAATCTAGCAACATTTCCAACTGCTAATGCAATATTAGGTCTACTGTGTACAACATATTGCAGCTTACCAACCATTGATCTATACAATGTTTGATTTACCTCTTTGGTATCATCATTCTTTGTCAACTTCTCTCTAGTAGCCATGGGTGTACTCACTGGTTTTGAATATTCCATAGCAAAAGTTTTCAGTATCTCCTTGATATATTTCAATTGAGTAATATAGATACCATTCTTCATTTGATGTATTTATAAACGAACAAAGAATTTTATCTCACCTTACATAGACATTTAAAATTTAGTTTGCATCTCTTTTTAAAATGCTTTACATATCATATCTTGTCTATTGAATATGATGTTGTCAACAAAAATTTCAGCCAATAAAATTCCTTTACCTTGTTATGTTTTCAAATACAAATTGTTGTTGTCATTTGTTCTTTCAAATCCTATTTTCATCATATAACTATGCAATCTTTCATACCATACTCTGGGTGCTTGTTTCAGTCTATATAATGCCTTGTCTAGTCTGCAAACCATGTTCCTCTTACTTGAATCAATAAATCCATCATCTTGTTCAATATATACTTCCTCTTCTAATATCCCATTTAGAAATGCTGACTTCACATCCATTTGATATACTTTAAATCCTTTATAGGCTACATATGCAAGTAGAGTTCTTACACCCTCCAATATTGCAACTGGGGTGAATGTCTCTCCATAGTCAATTCCTTACTCTTGTGCATACCCTTCGCATACTAGTCTTGCTTTATTCCTTGTCACCTCTCCATCTTCATTTATCTTGTTTCTGAATACCCACTGTGTACCAATTACATATTTGTTGTCAGGTTTTGGTACTAGTGTCAATGTCTTGTTCTTTTCAATCTAGTCTATCTCTTTATTCATGGCTTGAATCTAGTCTTCATTGTCAAAAGCATCTTTTACTATCTTAGGCTCAAAATCGCATAGCAAACATGTGTCTTCTCTTAATTTTCCTCTTGGCATAACTGAAGAATCCTTTGCTCCTATGATTTGATAAAGTTTATGGTGCCTTCTTACATATTTTTCCAAAGTAGGCTATTTTGCACCTTTAGTTTGATCATTCAAGTTTAGTTCTGGGTGAAACTATGACTCGGCATCTCCATCAGATAGCTCGGTAGTCACCTCTTTTTTCCTGGCAATTTTTTATGTGTCTTGAAAGGTGCAGACTGTTGCTCAGAAAATTCATTTTTAGTTTCATTAGAATCCTCCTCTTCAGGATAAGTGAATGATCTGTAAATTTCAGGCTCAATCATGCTTTCAGCTTCATTTCTTTCTAGATATTCATCAATTCTAACATTTTCAATTTCCAAAATTTTGTTAGTGTTAGATTTCAAACATTTGTATGCCTTACTCTTAGTAGAATATCCAAGAAATATTCTTTCTTCTCCTTTAGCATCAAGTGTACCATTTTTGTTATCCTTTAGTATAAAACATCTACTCCCAAAGACTTTAAAATAACTTACAATAGGTGCATGTCCATACCATCACTCATAAGGTGTAGTATTTGTATCTTTCTTGACTTGTACTCTATTTAGGGTATAAACAGTTGTACTCATAGCTTCTCTCCAATATTTATGTGCAACATTTTTCTCCATCATTAATGTTCTGGCACAATCCATGATAGATCGATTTCTTCTTTCAGCTATACCATTCTATGGTGGTGTTCTAGGTGCTGACATCTATCTTTTTATCCCCTGGTCATTGCAGAACCTATTAAACTCATTAGAAATGAACTCACCTCCTCTGTCAGATCTTAGACATTTCAGACTCTTACCTGTTTCCTTTTCAACTTTTGCCAAGTACCACTTAAATAATTGAAATGCATTAGATTTTTCTTTGAGAAACATAACGGTCATCATCCTAGAGTATTCATCTACAAATAGAATAAAATATTTGTCTCCACAGTAACTTTTCTCAGCAATAGGTCCACAAAGGTCAGTATGAACCAATTCCAAAATATTCTCAGATTTATGAGTTTTTCTCTTAAAACTAGATTTAGTCATTTTGCCTAGTTAACATTTCTTACACATTGCATTCTTAGCTTTCTTTAACTTAGGAAGCCCTCAAACCTTTTTCAATTTACTTATTCTTACAAGTTATCAAAGTTAACATGACATATCCTCTTATTCCATAACCAAAAATCATTATATTGTTCAAACATGCATGTCTCTTCAGCTAAATCCAGATAGAACAAGTTACCTTTTGTTTGCTCACCACCTCCAACTAATTCTCCATTGGCATCATAGATCTTTTCTTTTGTGTGATGGAATTCAACTCTGTAACCAGAAGTGTTCAGCTGTGAAACACTCAACAAATTATACTTAAGATCATCAACCTAGTATACATCATCACATCTAATCTTGCTAGTTAATTGAATTGATCCTTTCCATTTAACTTTACAAGGTGTATCATTACCAAACTTAACATATCCACCTTTACATTGATCTAAGGTTTCAAAATTTTCCCTATCACCAGTCATGTGATGTGAACAACCACTGTCAATAATCCAATGATCACCTTTACTCATATAAGAAATTAGTGCAGTTTTCTCATCATCATCAGAATCATCTTTCATTGCAACATACACAACTTCTATATCATTTTCATCAGATTTATCAGATTCACTGTCAGAAGCTTCTTCAGCTATATAACAAGATTTCTTACCTTTTTCTTTGTAATCCTTGTACTTTTTGTAGTCTTGGTCATCCTTTCTGACTTTGTACTTGCTATCTCTTCTTTCATCTTTCTCATTCTTGTCAGCACATCTAGAAGCAATATGACCAACTTTGTTACAAGAAAAACAAATAATAGGAAGTTTACCTTTGAATTTTCTTTTTCCTCTATCTATTCTCCTTGCCATAAGTGCCTCAAGCTCTTCTAGATCATCATTTGAGGTGTCACTGTCACTATCCACACATTTCTTTCCTTTCCTTGATTTGTTGATGAGCATCTATGACTTGAATGCAGATTCAACAGCTTGTGGAGTATAGTTGCCAAAATTTGACATCTCAAATGCAGTAAGTCTACCTACCAAGCTTTCCAAAGTCAAATTGTTATTAGGAGTACATCTCAGTTCTTGAATTGCAGATACTCTAATAGCATAAATAGGAAGAATTTTTCTTAGTACCTTTCTCATGATAGTGTCATCATCAATGGTTCCCATAGCTCCTTTAATAGCATTTACAACTTCCTTTATTCTATCATAATATTGCACTATGTTTTCTCCTTCTTGCATTTTTAAATCACCAAACTTACGTCTCAAGCTTTTAGATTTAGCTCTTAGTACATTTGTATCACCTCCATAAATGTTTGCAAGAGCATCCCACATCTGCTTTGCGCTTGTACAATCCTTGATGTCCTCAAATTCATGATAGTTTAGAGATGATGCAAGTTCCAACATTGCTTGATTTTGTTCATGCTTTTCTCTTAATTGTGCAATAGTCAAAACTCCAGTACGGGATACATATTCTATTTCAATATGTTGTTTATTAGAATCACTAATACCAAAAAAGTGAAGTTTCATCAAACTTTTCCATGCAGGAAAGTTTTCCTTGTTAATCTTCGGTGCATCCCTTTTATACATCTTGATCTTTATCTCCAAGTACCTTCAAACTTGTTCAAGAGAACAAGTGCTCTGATACCGATTGTTAGGATGAACTAAGAATAAATGAGAAGGGGGGTGAATTAGTTATGCACATGTCTATATGTGCCCATATAGAACTTTAAACCAACTTCAACAACTCAGATCTGCTCAGCAGCAATAAACAACAAAAGTGTGCAGTTTACTGTACTAATGAAATAAGCTTGCATAATACTTAACAGTAAAATGTAGGATTTGAGAGATAGAAATCCATAGAACACCAAGAATACATGCATGCAAATAACCTATTACAGGATAGAATTAGAAAGAGGGAAAGAGAAGAACTCTGAAGTTGCTCAGAAACTGAGAGCGAAATTATAATCTAAATTAATGAAAAAAGAATTACAAGGTTCAACCTATAAAGGTGAACAAAACCCTAAAGCCTAGAAAAGCTAGGTTGCACATTAATAATTAATAAAATAATTAATTATTAATGCACCTAAGAGAAAGCTTAAGCATTAAAGAGTAATAATTTAACTAATTAAATCAACATGATTTAATTAATAAGAAAACAAATGATTACTCTAACAGCCCCCTTAAGCTAAGTGAAAGGGTTAAGCTAACCTAGCATAACTATGAAAGTAGGAAATGGGTCCTAGAAATAAGGCCTGATCTGGTACCAAACATAAGGAAATCTCTATAGAGCGGAGAAAAAGAAGAAAACTCAGTGGGAAAAACCCTTCTCCAAAAAGAGATAGAAAACTGCAGAAAAGAAATGGCTCAAGAGACTCTCTCAAGACCATAAGTACAAACAGCCCCCCCCCCCCACGAGAGAGGGATGAGACACTAAAGTCCCTCTAGAATGAAGAAACTCTTGTCATAGTGGTAGATGCCTCATGTAGAATCAAAAAGGATATCCTGAAGCGGAAAATGATATTCCTCCCCTTGGGAAGAAACGAATCCAAAGGATGATGTCAAAGAAACCCTATGAAGAGTGATGAACCAAACTGTCTCAGGATGTGTTCCTTGATCAAATGCTGAAGAATCTCTCTATCTGAACTGAAACAAATAATTCCAAATCCAAACTGATGTGGAGAATCCTAATGTAAAACTATTGAATGCACAGATAATGGTGGGAAAACAGTGACAACCTGACTGTCAAGGTAGAGGAGATGAATGTCCTCAAAATAATCCTCCAAATCTATAGTATAAGACTCAAAAAACAAGAAAGATATGTCTGCAACATAAGAGTCCACAGTATCTATGTCTGGAAGATGTATGATTCCCTGCTGCATAGAATCAGGAGAAACAGGAGATGTTCATAAAGTCTTAGTCTGAAGAGTGGGAACTGTGAGACAAGTCTCTGATCCATCAGAACATGTAAGGGTGTCTAAATACTCAAGTTCCTCTAAAGTATCATGATCAAAGGATGTATTCTCTCTCCAAGAAATGGGTATGAGATAATCTGAAGAAGGATCCTCTAGGAATGGAGAGAGATTAGGGTCTCCATAGATCTCCCAAAGACCTGTCCAAAGTGGGTGAGGACAATCAATGTCTGATATAGCTAACATAGTGTCATGATCAACACTAGACACTATAAGTCCTACTATGTGATCTCTAATAATATCCCATGCTAAATTTCCCTCTGAAGTGGCTGGTTCAGGTATGAGATCATACAAATAAGGTAAAATATTAAGCCACCTACAATGTGTAAGTATACCCTTTGCCCATGACTCATAATTACCCCATTCCAAGATAACAACTAAAGGGTGACAAGAAAAACCCATGATAACTCTTTTAAATGAAAAACAAACTGAGAAATCTAACCTTACTGCATTTAGATCAAAACCTAGTGCAACGAGGAGGGAAACAAAAGATGCAAATTTGACACTAAAAATAGGTACTCAATTGGCCAAATATGCATACAAAACTAGAATCATCATCTCTGGCTGGGAAAGATCTTTCTGACAATATTTTATTTTTTGAAAACGGACGTCGTATGCAAAAGATGTGGCCAAAACACTGAAGGTTGTCTTTTTGAAGAAGTGTCAAAAATTGTATGACGGTTTTGTGGATGTCAATTTTAAGCCCAAATGTCAACCTGCAAATGATTACATCACTACATGCACATTGTGCACATTCGTACCTTTCCAAAAGGTACGCACCTTTTCTTTCAAAGTTTTTTTTTTAAAAATTTACAAAAGCTTTTTAGAAACTTTAGAAAAAAGTATATTTTTTTATTTTTTGAAAAAACTTTATAAAAAAAATTTTTTTTTTTTTCTTTTTTAATGTTTTTCACCTTGAAATTTGAGCCGTACGGCCTAGGAGAGAAATTTGTTTTCCCAGAGGCCACTATAGCCAAAAATGGCAAACTTTATATGAAAAAGTGATCTCTCGGGCCTTCTAAGCGCGATGGTGGAGTCCGTTTTCACTCAAAGTGCTCCAGAAAAATGTAGCTCTTTCAGATTGAAGAGAAAACCCCCAAAAAGCTTTGGTTTTTTCCCTCAAATCTCTACTTCAAAAACACCAGAACAGGTAGCAACAATGTGGCTTTGATACCATGTAGGATTTGAGAGATACAAATCCATAGAACGCCAAGAATACCTGCATGCAAATAACCTATTACAGGAGAGAAGCAGAAAGAGGGAAAGAGAAGAACTTAGAAGTTGCTCAAAAAGTGAGAGAAAAAATATAATCTGAATTAATGAAAAAAGAATTACAAGGTTCAACCTATAAAGGTGAACAAAACCCTAAAGCCTAAAAAAGCTAGGTTGCACATTAATAATTAATAAAAAAATAAATTATTAATGCACCTAAGAGAAAGATTAAGCACTAAAGAGTAATAACTTAACTTATTAAATTAACATGATTTAATTAATGAGAAAACTAATGATTACTCTAACATAAAACACAACAATAACATTCACTCATTTTGACACCATGATTTAACGTGGAAACCCAATATGGGAAAAACCACCAATAACATGCTACCAAAATTTCACTCTTCTCAAGTGATGCCCTGTTAGGAGCCAACCCTGTTAAAGGTTACAAAACACACTATCAAATGTGACCTGGTTAAAGGATTTAATCACCCTATCAGGAGTGGCCTTGTTAGAGGACTTAGAACATTCCAATCTGAATGTCAC
>MU226225.1:852333-864411 GCA_018584345.1 Thuja plicata
TATAGGACATTATGATACATATGTTCTAGGACTTTATATATTATTTATCTTATTCATGGACTTTTTAAATCCTATTTCATAGTTTTTTTTTTAAATAGTGGTTTGAATCTAGATTTATGAGTCTATGTGATGTACTAATTTATCTAAATATCAATTTTAATTTTATCATTAATAGTAGCTATTTCTTCATGTAATTGACAAGAGCAATTGATTTTAAAACTGTCATTAATCAAATAACTTATTATATAATTAACATGAAACAATATGGATGTAACTAATATTGACTTCAAGATTAACTATAAAAATATCATATATCTAACCATGACATATTAATTTGAACTAAATATCGATGTACAAAGAACTATATCATTATCCATTAGTGAATATAGGACTATACAAACTATGCATTGAATTTATATTTAAAATAAAATTGGATGAATACAAGTGTGCATTGAGCTGCATAAATATTTCATGTCTATGTTCTTCTAGAGGTCCTTCTTCATAAAAATGAATGTTGAAATGCTAGAAAATATATATTTAATTATAAATTTCATTTAAAGTTAATTATTATTTATGTTGAAAATTTAAATCTAGGATCCAAAAGTTAAATAAATTAATTACACTCACCTAGTATTACAACTTTTATTAGCAAAAACATGTAAAATGCACAAGTTGACTAAAATTTATGTTGTCCAGTTGTACTTGACACCTAAAAACCAAATTAATTAGATCTACATATGAGGCTTAAAAGAAGGCATATAAATATAGAAATACATATAATAATAAAATTAAAAATCAACAAAAACTTACATATATAAATTTGAATCAACCTAATATATCGTTAACATCTTCTCTTTTCTGAAATACGTCTATGATTGCCTCATGCTATTCCATTGAAAGTGTCCATAATATCTTATTAGAAGGTCTCCCTTTTTGTCTTTCCAATTTGATATTTGTTGCCACTACCAAATGGGAATAGTGTATAATCTTCTTTTCAAATCGGTAGTCTTCAATAGATGGAAAATCATTCCTTCTTATTAGGTATTTGTGTAGCCATGTACCAACAACCACAAAAGACCCAATTGGATACTAAAAGCCATCATCATCTACTTCATGACATATGAAATTTTTCTTAGGTTCTACACATCGAGCTAGCCAATACTTCATCTTCTCTTCATTATCCTTGGGTGCAACAACAACATACACATGTCCTTCAAAACAAAATTAAGTACATGTACAAATAAAAATTCTTAGAATTTCTATTCAAATACAATAATAAATATATGACATATATTAATAATATAATTTAAAGTTTTACAAGAAATTGAATTAAATTACAAGGTTGTATGAGGTCTGAAACACGATCATAATATTTTGATGTAAATGCATAATTTAGGTCTTCATTTCTTATATCATCTTGATCATGTGTCTCACTATGTGTTTAGGAGTTATGTTACCATTCTTCAACCCATTCTATATTCTCACATTACTCGCATTCACTTGTAGTACAAAATTGACAAAAAACATACAAGCTCAGTAGTCCATATAATCCATGTGTTAGAATTAGAACTCCTAAATGAATGTCATTTAGTTAACCTGCTAGTTGTATTACAATAACTTACAAGTAGCCAAAATAAATGTCCAATTATAGAGATCTTACTTAATCTTTTAGACAGACTTTTTTTACACCATTCAACAATTGCACGTGTATCTTTAAAGTTTCCTTTTCCCTCAAATTTGAGTTTCTCTACGCAACGGGCTCTCTTAACACATGCACCAATACCATCGTGTTCTCCTTTACCATGTCCAGTCTCAAAAAAGATCCAAATATGTTGGATATTAATATTCTTATGTGTCCTACTCAACCAATTAAACATGCTATCATTCTTGAATTACACTGTGCAATTATCTGACCATATTATATATTGTGCTATATGAACTTCTCTCTCCCTTAAATTTGCATAAAAGTTCTTTAAGCTATACTAGACAAATTGTGATCAGTTTAATTAATTATCACTTATATAGAAATGGTACTGTATAATTTTTTTTTGATCCTCTTCTATACTATCAGGTGCATGCCTATAGATAATATGAACAAAAATTGTTACTTGCAATGAATTGTAATATTGCAATTGGATCTCATCTTGTGGTGCAAGCGTGTAGTTCTTTACAAAGTCAATGACCGAAAGAATACTACCAAATGAAAATTTATTCTTGCATATGTGAAACTGTCCATCAAGCCATCTTGCATTTTGAGAGTGTTTCACACATTTAGGTACAACCTTACTCTTGAATTCATTCATAAATGCATGAACACTAACTTTTTTAGTAATTACATCACACCATTTTCCAACCTTTCTGCCCCTCAAATGATACTCAATAATTTTAAATATTTTTACATCCACCAATTGATATCCAAAATCAATTAAAAGATTAACATGCGAAAATTCATCTAAAAAAGTAAGATTGCCACATACATCACATACACCAGAAACAAAATCACTCAAAATAAACCCGATATATATTCCTTTACAATTTAAGGTGGTATATTTATACCACATTCCTGCAATATTTTATTAACTGTATGCATCGTAGAATGTATGGATCGAAATACATCATAATGATAATGAAATTGAATATGAGTTTTCCAACAACACGTGACTCTTTCCTTGTTAATCCTTATATACCATGGTTTACATTTTTCAAAAGATCTTTGGCTAATACCAATTTTTAACACCTTAAAATCCAAACAAAATTTATATAATTTAGTTCGAGCCATATCCAAAAGATTGTTTAGATGTGGAGCATGAATTTTTGAGTCGACTCTTAATTTAAGAGCATTCTTAGAACTAGGTGATACTCTTATATTATCATGTCAAAAATTTTCAATAAAATTTTTTACTTAACCAATAATTTTTATGTCAGACCTCGGGAGTCTTCCACTAAAGCTACACAAATGGTTTTCCAAATACTTTCAAAGTTAACTCTTCTCTTTACAGGTCTTGCTAAATTTTTATAATGAATATTAAAATATCCACTTATGCTTGTCATCATTCTTTCATCAAAAGTAGTTTTGTTTACTAAAGTTTTTGTTATTGCTCGTCGTGCCTCAATCCTATCTTTAGAATGATTGTGTCAAAGGCACTAGAAAAAGTTGATACAAATTGTTTTAGAGACTCATTTTTCCTCTTGGATTTCACATATATGCCTAACCTCTTCATCATTTTTCACAGTTTAACTTTATTTTAATTAGTTGTAACATTAATTGACATTGAAACCCAAATTTCTTATTATAAAAAAATTGTTTAAACAATCTAGTCGTGTGTGTCCTAATCTCTCTCCATGGAACCAAACCATGCTGATTGTCTATCACATCACTTTTAATTAGAAATTATTCATTCATTTCATTATCATTCAATTGGGGTTTGAATTTCACTTTCAATTGGGCTTTGACTTTTAATTCCTTTATCATTATGATTAACATTACTAATTTATGGTGTTTGATGTGCAATAAAATTTGTTACTCTATTTTAAGAAAGAAAAGCTAAATTATTTAAAGAGTAAACTGCTTCTAAAAAAAAGATCAAGTTCTTTATCATAATAATTATTTTGGTTTTTAAGACATACTTGTATCCAATACTGGATTAGAAGATGCCCCTAAATTTTCTCCTATTGTATTTTCTTCTTCAACCTTTTCATCTGTCATGATGTCCTCAATGTTCTCCTCTTTTGAAATCATTTTTGAATTCGATGCTCCAACATTATTCATTTTCTGAATTCTTTCTCTTTTTTTTCGTGGTCATTACTTCTCCTTCTCTCTATTTTATACAACCTCGTCAGATGTCAAAACCTTCCATTGTCTCTTTCTATGTTGCTTTGATCTGATATTTTCACCAAAATTTCAATTCAAATTATTCTCTTCATGTAAGTGTTGGAAATGAATTGAGTCACGGCGAGAGGAGGGTGAATCAGTTACCACAAAAACAAATCCAAGTCCCTTAGATTTCTTAAAAAAACTTATCGCTATTAATCTGTTAACATAGATGTTTTGTTGTCACTCGATTAGAAAAGTAAACTTTAAGATATTAATTGTGATTATCCTCTAGTCATTAAATGTAGAAACATAAAGCATAAATAAAATAACATGTACATAGATAACACCAAGATTTAATGTGGAAACCCAATTTAGAAAAATCCACCAATTGCAACTAGTCATTGTTTTTCACTCTTCTGAAGTAAGCCTTGTTAGTAGCCAATCCTGTTAAAGGTTACAATAACACACTATTAGATGTGACCCTATTAACAGATTTAATCCCCCTATAAGGAGTGGCCTTGTTAGAGGACTTAAAACACTTCAAGGTAGAAATGTCACGTTGTGAGAGGATTTACAAAAGGCTATTAAGTCTAATCTATTAAGACATTTAGATAATTGCTACAATTGTTAGAGAGTAACAATGGATTGACCTATTTTGAGAAGCAACTATCTTTGTTGATTCAGTTCTCTGCTTTGGCTTTAAAACTAGATCCTCGCTGATCATATATTTTATTGCAGCTTTGTCTAGATGTTCTTTCCTTAATCAGAATCCCATCTGATTTCGAATCCACACTTCATATCAAAACTCTACTCTTATTTTCATACTCTTACACACATTCATTCCAAACTTGACCTTGTATATATATGATAAGCCTTGTCAAGTCGACCTAAATAACCTCCCAAATAATCAATAAAACTTAAGTCTGTCGGCTGTATATAACAAATTAAATATAAAGTGTAGACTGTGATGACATATATTTTTCCATTAGTATGAAAAGGAAAACCATTGGTAATGACTACACCAAAATATGGGATTTAGCACAACCCGACATAACAGTCTATAGTGTAAACTGAAGACACAACTTACAAGTGAAAACCAAAAAAGTTAACAGTGGAACCCGATAGGAGTAAACCAAGAGAGGAACCCGACAACACAGTGTAAAACAATAGAGAAGATTAAAGAGTAAACCAAAAGAGAAGAGAAGAGAGGAACCCAATAGAGAAAGGGAACCTAACAGACATAATTTTATTTCAAACTGAGCATAAGACACCAAAAGTTAGTTATATCCCGAGAAATGTGGATCTAACTTCCACATCAGATAAAACACTTGTGTTTTATATTTAGAGTTTTGATTTGTTTTAAAACCATTTATCAAGGGACAAGAAACATTATTGTAATTGTTTTAATCAGTCTAACTGGTTAAAAACATGCAAACTCGAAGATCAAGGTCAAGTTATAAACCTTTGATCATATAGTTAAGTTTTAATATGTGAAACAAAAAAGGTAAAATCTATTGTATAAATGGATGTGTAATAATTCATTTGAGCTGGATGAGAGGTCTGATGAGCACATCTATAGATGAGATTGAGAGTTTCAAGAAGTAGAGAAGAAAAAAATGAATTTGGTTATCAAGAACCTAGAATCAAGGCTCCCAAGCAACTGAGGTATTAATCAATCACATTAGGTGATACTTTGTACATGTGACTTTAATGGATCTGTAATCAACAATTATAGATTGCATACACTCAGGTCAATGAGTATTTTTGTCTACATTCTAACAAGTGTAGCAAATAGAAGAAATCTTTTCAAGAAAGGTGGATTTAACAATCCTATTGTAAATCTCTTAACCGAGTGCACACTAAACAATGTTGCTAAAGATCTGAAAAGAGTAGACCTTAAATAGTCTCAACATAATACTCGTAATAGGGTAGATCATCATAAGTGATCAAATTGTAAGCCTTAACCGACCCCTTCCAATCTGCAGATAGTGAAGTTTTGTGGGTGCCATCCCCACAGCAGTTTTTACCTTCTAACAGGGGTTTCTGATGTTACCATATATTTTGTTATGTGTCTATACTTTTCATGAATGTTTCTATGAATGTCTACATACAATTAAGATTATGAATTGATATCACAATCATAAAGAAAGAATAATAGATATGATCGGTAAAGCAAAGATTTGATTACATAAGGTTAAAGGTTAATTAACTAACAATTTTAGAGGTACTTATTCACCCCTCCCCTCTCAGTACATGTTTCCCATTATTTCCAAAAAATGGTATTAGAGCTAGATATCTTATTTGGAAAAGTTTAAAGACTTAAGAGAAAGGATCATACAATGGATAAGTACAGGCTTGACAAGAATATTGAGAATCAGAAGCTAGAAATTTAGATCCTCTATGAGTAGTATAAAGAAGCTAGAATCAAGATGAGACTATTGCTAGATTAAAGAAATATTATGGCATCTCACTATAATGAAACAAACTATCAAGGAGAGGAGATACCTTATCTATTTGATTCTTTAGGATCTACAACTAGTAAGGCATCAGACACATTTGAAGAAAGCATCACTAGATTAAATTAAATCAATCAACATCTGGTTAGATAAGTGAATTCTCTTCAAACAAATCAAGAGACAAATATGGTAAGAATGATTTATGTCATGAAAAATTCTACACAAGCTGAGAAAGAGAGAACACTAGCTATTGATGACAGGAGTAAGTTTTCTTAAAAGCTACAAGAGAAAGAATAAAAAATACAAAGACTTACTGAACATCATCATGAGATCACCAATCAGATTATTCTTATGAGTCAATAGGCAAACCGAATAAATACAGAACCCATTGAAAGAATAGAAGCTATTGGTGAGCTAAGAGAAGAAAATGAAAAACTGAAGCATGAAGTAACAATTCAGAAATAACACAATGACATGATGAAGAGAGCTGAAGAAAGTACAAAAAGGATGGATGATTTTTTGGATGGTCAAAGAAGATTCGACAACAATACTGGACTATGGTATACTAAGAATGGAGAATCACCATACCAAGCTAATCAAAAGAATGTGTACACAAATCCAAGAACAAAGAAGCTTTCATGCAATCACTTTGGAAGGCCAGGCCACACATTAAATATATGTAGAAGCAAAGTGAAAGGTATTCCTAAATCCACACCTTCATTCATAGGAATTTGTTATAAATGTGACAAGAAAGGACATAAATCATATGAATGTAAATTTTAGGTGAAACAACCAAAGAAGGAAACCTACATGGACAAATATTGTCTTGCTTGCAAAATGCATGGGCATGTACATCTCTTGAATGCAGGAAGAAGAAAAAGAAAGCATGGAAACCTAAATATCAAGAAAATACTCATCAACCAAAAAGAGTTGGTAACTCATATGTTTGGGATTACAACACATGGGAAAACTACATAGCATGTGTAAGATTTGGACATACAGCTGCAAACTGCATGATGCAATGGACAAGAAAGTCTAGGAGCTAGACTAACCCTAGAATGGCATGTCTATACTATCATAAAGTTAGTTATGTAAGAAAAGACTACAAAGATCAAGTGACAAAGACAAGCACCTTTGCCAATGGAAACACCATTGAAGACATCAAGAAGATGAGAAACAAAATGTGGAGGAAAGCTACAAACAATGATAAAGCTGGACGAGGAAAAGAAAATGGTGACACCTTATCCAATGGATTTGGTGACATCACCACCCCCACCTAAGAAAAACAAGTAAGTATGGAATTCCATTATACCAAGTTATATTTTGCATCAGTTCCATTACACATAGTTAAGTACCAAATCAACATGATTAAAGATGCACTATGGTATTACTTGTTATAATTCTGTGAAAACAACTTCATCATTCAATACATGCCAAAAAGTCATCAGTGTACATACAGAGCTAAGTTGTGTATACTTACTGAGAATCATCGGTTAACACATAAAAAGCTAAGTTGCTAGTATAAAACAAGTGTTGGAGATTTGATTCTGAGCAGTTGATTGATTGTATGTTTGTCATTGATGACAACATATAATACACAGTAGTAATTCTATATGTACTTATCAGAATTATGACATGAAGACTTGCGTGGTTAGATACATGTTGTTGACATTTTTATTATGTTATGTTCATACACGTAGATATAGATATGATGTTTCAGTCAAGTTATGTAATTTTGTTATTGGCAGTTACAGTTCTGGAAGAGTATCTAATCAGAGCTGACATATGTAACGTGTTTCTTGAGTTGCACCTATCTTTAAGATATGTGTGTGTGTATTCATGATTATTTATGAGTTGATGATATTCATCTAAAGGTGCCAAACATTTTTCAAGAAGATTGCAAAGTTAGAGTTAATTTGGTGAGGCCGACTTAGTGAAGTGTCGCGTCTATTGAGTTTATACTTGCGCGGTTGTAATAATGCTTGCATGCTTAGTAGATCTGACAAGGATGTTATGAAGAGTTTTCTTACAGGTCCCATCATCTCATACTTATAGAAAGTCAATTGTGATACGCTATGTGTGAATGATACGAAAAGAGAAGAAAGATGTACAGAGCAGAATATCAGAGTTGGTTCATTCATCAAGAGTCTATGTGAAGAAGAAGTGAAAGATTGTAATACACTAGAACTGATCAAGACAACAGGTCTACTCTATAGTTCATCATTAGATATAGTGCATATCTGTTATACAGAAGGTTGTATCCCTCACCATTAAGCAGTGAGCTTTTGGACAATGAGTCCACCACCCCTAACAGGGTTATTTGTAAAAGACTCCTAACAGGGTCCGACCCTTAACCAGGTCACTATACTTATTGCATTTTAAAGTACAACTCCTAACAGGGTTGAGATATCTTCTAACAAAGATTACTATAAACAAGTATAGTTCGTTATGGGTGCTAATTCCCACCGGGGTTTTTACCATTTGGTTTCCTCATAATCAAATTGTATGTTGTGTACTGTGTTATCTGATTAAGAATTTACTTTGTTGTATTCTAAAGTTAAGGAAGAAAAAGAATCAAATTTACTGATAACTGATTCACCCCCCCTCTCGGTTATCATTTGGGACTATTCTAACAATTGGTATTAGAGCCAAGTGCCTTGGATAAGAAGCCTAATAGCTTAAGGTAGATTAGATGTCTTACTTTAGAAAAGAAAGCCCTAAGTTCGATGGAGAAAATTATCTGGATTGGAAAAACAAAATGATAACACATCTACAGTGTGTTGGCTTTGAGATCTTTGAAATTTCTACACAAGAAGTTGTAATTCCATCTTTGAATGACCTTGCAAAGGATGATGCTACTAACAGACAAAAGTATATATTTACCAATAATGCAATTGCTAAATAAGCCCTAATCAGTGCCTTATCTGATAGTGAATTTTGTGAGATCAAGAAAATTGACAAAGCATATACCATATGGAAGTATTTAGAAGATATGTTTGAAGGAGATATTCAAGAAAATAATGCATGCAGGAAGACATGGAAAAAGAAATACAATAGTCTTGAAATGTTGCCTAAAGAGAATATTAGAGCTTACAATCAAAGGATAAATGAAGCAGTCTCTGGAATCAGAAACAATGGTGGAGAGATATCAGAAGAAGACATAATAGACAAGTTGCTAACTAATTTAACATCAGACTATGAAAACAAGATAAGTATTCTGGAGGAAACCATGCAATTCTCATAGGACTTCAAGAGAGAGACTTTGATCAGCAAAATTTCGACATTTGAGATATCAAGATTGAAGACTGAACCTAAAAGTGAAACAACTTTCAAAGCCTCAGCCCATGGTAAGAAATCCTTACACATCTCTAGTCATAATGAGAAAGAAGAAGTTGATGAAGAACTAGAAGAAATCATTGCTATGATTGCAAGAAGAGAAAATAAAGGAAAAGGAAAATATGAAGGACAACTTCCATTCAAATGCTTTTCATGTAACAAGATTGGTCACTTTGCATCTAAGTGTCCCACAAGAGTCAAGAAGTTCATATCTGATTACAAACCCAAATATAAGAAGGAATGTTATCATGATAAAGAAGGTGTAACTGATGAAGATTTAGGAGAAGATGAAATTGGATTCATTTCCCTTAGAGACATGGAAAATTTTCTTGAGGAAATGGACATTGAAGATGAAAAGGAAGAACAAGAGTTAGCCTTAATTTCCAAAGCAGACATCAGGACTAATTGGATCATTGACAGTGGATGCTCCCATCATATGATAGGTGACAAAGATAGATTTGTTAATTTAAACAAATACAAAGGAGGTATGGATAGATTTGGAGATAACACTCCTAAACCTATCATAGGTAGAGGCTCTATCACTTTGGATGGAAAGAACAAGATAGATGATGTTTTATATGTTGATGGATTACATCATAACTTGCTAAGTGTTGGACAGCTACTTGACAAGGATTATCATTTGGAGTTCAAAGACAACAAGTGCATAATTAACAACAAGGATGGAGACATGATTGCATCAGGATCTAAAACAAAAGGTAATGTTTTTCAGCTCAATTCTGATGTAAGGTTTTTTTTTGCAAAGGTGGATGACAGTTGGTTATGGCACAAGAGACTATGTCATATCAATTTTGATAATATAGTAAAGATTAGTAATGTCAAGGCAGTTAGAGACCTACCAAGTATTGCAAGACCAGTTGACACAATATGTAGGGAATGTGTTATGGGTAAACATGTAAGGAGTTCCTTTAAAAGCAAGTAGAACTCAGCTGAGAACAAATTGGACCTAGTGCATACAAATTTGTGTGGTCCTACCCAAACAAGATCATACTACGGAGAAAGGTATTTCATTTTGTTTGTTGATGATTTTTCTAGGATGATGTGGGTTGCATTCTTAAGGGAGAAATCTGAAGCCTTTGAAAAGTTTAAAATATTTAAAGCTAAGGTTGAGAATGAATCTGGATTAAAACTGAAATGTCTGAGATCAGATAGAGGAGGAGAGTTCACCTCTAATCAGTTTTATGACTATTGTGAAGAACATGGAATTAAAAGACAGTTGAGTGCACCTAGAACCCCTCAGTAGATTGTGATTGCAGAAAGGAGGAATAGGATCATACTTGATATAGCACACACTAAGATGATTGAAGGAAAAGTTGTGCACACCTACTGGAGAGATGCAGTGAACACAGCAGTATATACTATTAACAAAACTCAATTGAGGGAAGACGTAGATAAGACACCTTATGAACTTTGGTTTGGTAATATACCTACAGTAAAGTATTTGATAATCTTTGGTAGCAAGTGCTACATCAAGAGAGATGATGGTGTTGGTAAGTTTGATGCCAGAAGTGATGAAGGTATTTTTCTTGGTTACTCTAAAAAAAGAAAAGCATATAGATGTTTTAATTTGAGATTGAAAAAGGTAATTGAAAGTACTCATGTAAAAATTTATGAAAAGTTTATGGTTCAAGAAAGATACTATGAGTATACACCTATGATTGAAGATGATCCTAGGCCTAGAAGCAAAGATACTATTATTGAAGAAATGTTTGATTGCATTGATGTCTCATGCAATGACCCTGAATCAAGTAGAGAAGAATCACATATTACAGAAGAAGAAATCACACCTAAGGTTCCTAAATTCACATCTAGATACCACTATAAAGATGATATCAGTGGAGATCAGAGCAGCAGTGTTTTGACTAGATCAAAAGCAAAAAGTATGGCAATGGATGAAGGGGTATGTTTACTTTCACAAATTGAAACTTTAAGTTTTGAAGATGCTTGTAATGATTCTGATTGGAAGAATGCAATGAAAGAAGAATTAGATCAGATAATTTAAAATGATACATGGGAATTGGTCCCTAGACCCAGTGACAAAAATGTGATTGGAACAAAGTGGGTATTCAGAAACAAGATGAATGAAGATGGTACAATAGTTAGAAACAAAGCAAGATTGGTATCTAAAGGATATGCGCAGAGAGAAGGAATGGACTACACTGATACATTTTCCCCAGTGAGTAGACTAGAAGCCATTAATTTTTTTTTGGCATATGCAACATTCAAAGACTTTAAAGTTTATCAAATGGATGTAAAATCAGCTTTTCTGAATGGTGATTTGAATGAAGAAGTCTACATTGAATAGCCTGAAGGATTTAGTCTTTTATATGAACCAGACATGGTATGCAAATTAAAGAAAGCACTCTATGGTCTTAAACAGGCCCCAAGAGCTTGGTATGAGAGACTTGATGGTTATCTTACCAAGATTGGATTCAAGAAAGGAGTAGCAGATTA
>MU226225.1:864511-886529 GCA_018584345.1 Thuja plicata
AAAACTTCAACTTCTTCTTGATCATCATTTCCTTCTTCGGCTTCATCCTCACTTTCATTTCTAACATTAAGATTCATTCCTCTGCGAATCTCTTCTTGCAATGCTCGTACTTGTCTCTGTAGCTCTCTAACCTCAGGTGTCACAACACCAGCTCTTCTGCCACGTTCCCTTTGTGGAGGCATTTTTGCGATGTGCGCTGAAACCCTAACCACGGTCTTGGTGCAAACTGCCTCACAGTCGGTGATCTGTTTACACACTCAGGAACTTCTCGCTCTGATACCACTTGATGAAGGGTGCTCCCCTTAATACCACAAACACATAACAGAAACAGAGAAGCAACAACAATTTGCAAGAATAGAAAAATGGACTTCTTATTATCTCCACAAATACAGAATTACAAACTTTCAGAATTACAATATGCAAAGCCACATGGGCATTTCCCTTACAATATTCTGTAGGACAAAGCCTCGAATTATTACCCAGATCTACCCAGAACTATCCCCAACTGCCTAAAACAACACTACGGGCCTTCTTTATATAGGCAATTTCCACTGCCCGAGAAGGTTCCAGAAATTTAGCCCTTAGGGCCGACCAAGCTTAGAATTATTTTATTTTCAATTTAGTACATCAAAGTCGGCTCAAAATAACTTTTGAAACCCGAAAATTTTGAAGGAAATTTTTTTTCTGCTATTTCAGGTGACCCAATTTACGGAGACCATAAGTCATCACCAGTTGACTCGATTGACTATTATAACCCCATTTCAAAAATGCCATGAAGCGCTCTACAACAATTCAATTATGCAAGCATCATCGAGGTCAAGTTTTGACCTCATCCGGGGCCTCTAAGGCCTTCAAAACTGAGCTCAAAGTTTCTGTACCCTGTTTTCAATACCGAAAAATTTTAATATCTTCAAAACCAAACTCGATCTAGCCATGAAACTTTACTGGTAGGCTAATATGACTGAGATGAACCTCCACATGAAAAATCAGAACATTTCGAGATCGTACGACCAACTTACTAAAAATAGCAAGTTTCCATAAATGGCAGCTCTGCATAAGGTAGCCCTTATTGAAAAGAAAATAGAAATATTTTTGGGTGATGCAAGATTGCCCTTACACCCAGGATGCTCCTGCATCATAAACTCATTTATCTAACTCAATCTAGACCTGACATATCTAATGCAATTGTCATTGTTGGAAGATTTTCAGCTGAACCCAAGTAGAATAACTTAATGGCAATCAAGAGGATATTCAGATATCTAAAGGGAACTATAGACTATGGTTTATGGTATCCAAAATTAGAGAATGAAAAACTTCATGTGTATACAGATGCAGATTGGATAGGTTGTATTGATGATAGGAAGAGCACTTCAGGAGGAGCAATATTTATTAGAGATAGGCTAGTTTCTTGGATAAGAAAGAAGCAGAACTATATTTCTCAGTCAACAGTAGAAGCTGAATATGTTGTAGCAGCACTAAATTGTTCAACCATGATTTTGATCAAGTAGGTGGTTAAAAACTTTGGCATTCAGGTTGATTATCCTATTGTTATTCACAGTGATAATACTAGCACTATCAACATGTCTAAGAACCCTATGATGCACACAAAGACAAAACACATAGAGATCAAGTACCATTTCTTAAGAGAAAATGTTGCAGATAAAGAAGTTAAATTGGATTGTGTGAGCACCAAAGAATAGTTGGCAGATATTTTCACAAAGCCCTTATCGAAGGATACTTTTGAGTATCTCAGGGAGAAGTTGGGAGTAATTCTCTCTCCTGAGTCTGCTTAGAAGAAATAGCAAAGACATCAATCATTAAGTGACTGATGAATGGTTGACTACTCTACTTTTGGAGTAGTACCCGTGCCTAAAGATGTATGGTTCCCTTTTCCATTGATGTCAAAGGGGGAGTATATAGTAAGGGGGAGTATGTACTAAGGGGGAGCATATACTCTGAGGGAGTATATACATGGAATAAAAACACAGTCAGAGGAACTACAACAGTATAAGAGAAATATTTGATGAGGATATTGAGAAGATTGTAAAAGAAAGAGGACACCATGAACAGAGGATTTTTTTGATATCATATGTTGCCATCAATGTCAAAGGGGGAGATTGTTGGAGATTTGATTCTAAGA
Organism: Thuja plicata; assembly: GCA_018584345.1. NCBI lineage: Eukaryota > Viridiplantae > Streptophyta > Pinopsida > Cupressales > Cupressaceae > Thuja > Thuja plicata. Next base: position 866,652 of record MU226225.1, read on the forward strand.
ATTTGATTGGTTATATGTTTGTCATTGATGAAAACATATAATACACAGTAGTAATTATATATGTACTTAGAATGATGACATGAAGACTTGCGTGGTTAGATTCTTTTTTGTTGACATGTTTATTATGTTATGTTCATACACGCAGTTCCAGATATGATGTTTTAGTCAAGTTTTGTAATTCTGTTATTGGCAGTTACAGTTTTGGAAGATTATCTATTCAGAGCTGACGTATGTAACGTGTTTCTTGAGTTTCAACTATCTTAAGGATATGCATGTGTATATTCATGATTAGTTATGATTTTATGATATTCATCTAAATGTGCCAAATGTGTTCCAAGAAGATTGCAAAGTTAGAGTTAATTTGGTGAGGCCGACCTAGTGAAGCATCTCATCTATTCAGTTTATACTTGCGCGGTTGTAAAAATGCTTGCATGCTTAGTAGAGCCGACAAGGATGTTATGAAGATTTTTCTTATAGGTCCCATGATCTCATACTTTGAGAAAGATACTTATAGAAAGTCAATTATGATATCCTAAGTGTGAATGATATGAAAAGAGAAGAAAGATGTACAGAGAAGATTATTAGAGTTGGTTAATTCATCAAGATTCTATTTGAAGAAGAAGTGAAAGATTGTAATACACTGGAGCTGACCAAGACAATAGGTATACTCTATAGTTCATCATCAGATATAGTGCATATCTATTATACAGAAGGTTGTAGCCTTCACCATTAAGCAGTGAGCTTTTGGACAGTGAGTTGACCACCCTTACAGGGTTATTTGTAAAAGACTCCTAATAGGGTTTGACCCTTAACCAGGTCACAATACTTATTGCATTTTAAAGTACAAATCCTAACAAGGTTGAAATATCTTTTAATAGGGATTACTATAAACAAGTATAGTTCATTGTGGGTGCTAATTCCCACCAGGGTTTTTACCATTTGGTTTCCCCATAATCAAATTTTATGTTGTGTACTGTGTTATCTAATTAAGCATTTACTTTGTTGTATTCTAAAGTTAAGGAAGCAAAATAATTAAAGTTACTGATAACTGATTCACCCCCCCTTCTTAGTTATCCTTTGGGACTATTCTAACAACAAGATCCATTGGTAAACATGTGAGTTGACATGTTGTCTTCACCAAATATTTAAATCTGTCAGTGAACGTAATAAGTTGATAGTTGCCCCAAAGCATCACATTTTTACTGAAAGAGAAGTTAGTGTATCACACAAAGACTTCGTCTTCAGAAAGTGATAAGTGGTTGAGTATTAATGACTCAACTTAGGGAAAATTCTATAAATATTCAATGGAAGGGTTTCATTATTTACCAAGCAACTAGAGAAAAGAGACAGAGCAAAACTAGAGAATGAAGTGACCCAATTGTAGAGCACCTAAAAATTGAGTTCATGCACTCCAAATAGATTCCTAATAGCTATAGAGGTTGAATTAAGTAACATAGATAACTAAGAACTCTATTTTCATTTATGGTAAAAATCCCTAAATTCTGAAATGATGGCATCAACTTCAAGAACCTCCAAGATCAAGAATGATAAGAAGAATATTTAAGTAACAAAGATAACTGAGAACTATATTTTCATTTACAGGAAAAATCCCTAAATTATGAAATGATGGCATCAACTTTAAGAACCTCCAAGATCAAGAATGATAAGAAGAATAAGGTTAATTTAATCAATAATTCCACATGTGAATAACCTCGCTACAAGATATGTCCTGAGGTTTCTTCACAAGCCGGCAATGCTGGTGCATTCTCTAGTATACTAGCTAGGGTTTTGTTCATTGAAGACGTGTGAGATTACATACACTGAAAGATTGCCGAAATAGGAGACCTAGAAGTTGAACAAGCTTACAAGATGCTTTGCAGTGATGATGGAACCATAAAAGATGAGCATAAGCACATTGATGTAAAAGGGCTCACAAATACCCTATGGTTCCTAAAGGAGTTCAAAACCGAATGGATTCAGTTAGTACTGAGTAGAATGCATGACCGAAAGATGTGGCTAGGTGAGCCTAAACAAATAAATAGAGATGTTATACATGATATTACCGGTTATCCCATAACCAAGAAACCCAAGGCACTTAAGCACACTCCTCGTGTTGATATTGAGAAGAACACAAGAGATGCATGGGATGGAAGAGGATTAAAGGTATCCACCATCAACGATGATGAACTAAAATTTGGGACATTGTCTTAGGATACAAGTTATTTCAGGCTAGTAGGTTAAACAACATTGCATCAGGAGCAGTGGATAGAGCACATAAAATTGTCAAGAAGGGACTATAGTTGGACCTATCAGAACTGCTACTTAGACAATTAGATGAGAACATGAGGACAATCAGGTCTGCAAAGACCAACTCATGTAAGTTTGGATCCCTTGTAATGTGTATATTTTTCTAATTCCAAGAAACCTCCACATCTATCAGTAATGTGAAATGAGACACTATCAGATTAGTGATAGTTCAAATAAGTGAATTCATCAAGTCATTTGGACAAAATTTTGAATCAGTAATGGATGAGTATTTCTCTAGATTCAAAGAGAGATTTTAAAAGAGAATGAGGATACCAGAACAACTAGTAGAGAGATACAAGACTGACATTTGTTTCTTGGTGGACATGGATAACACCCTAATCAAGCCAATTATACAGAGGACATCATGTCTAGGTCCACGTGACTATGAAGTAAACATAGATCAAGAAACAAATTCTATTGCAGCATTGATCAATGAGCCATTGGAAAATCACAACCTAAGTTTGGAACTTATGAAGAAGCCAAAGAAAGAATTAAAAATGGCTTAGTTGTGAAAAATATTGACAAGAAGAAAGATAAAATGGTTAAGAATTTGAAGAAAAGGTTTTCGGTTATAGAAGAGGAAACTGAAAAAGATAGAAGAAATTGAAGGGTCAGTCACCCATCAGTGAAGCTGAGAAGGTGAGTGACTTAGAATCCACAAAGTCTGATACAAAAATTCCATCATGATATAATAAACCTAGGACTATTGTTGCATCTAGGACTAGGAGTCAGGAAAAAAAGGATGTAAGTCCTTCACCAATCAAGAAAGGTCAAATAAGGACCTATAAAAGAAAGCCTCCTTCTAAGAAAAAGACACCAACAAAGAGAAGAAAGTTCTTAAGAACTAAGGAGACATAGAAGACACAGAGAAGGATGAATTTGTACAATCTGTCAAAGACACACTACCTGAAAAAATTGATGAGGTATGTGAATCAATCATCAGTAGGGGTACAATAAATGACCCTAAATTTAGAAAATGGCTAACTGTAGACATCGAGGACAAGAATAACTTAGAAGAGGCAATCATTACAGTAATGATCAATTTCAAATATGTTCCAATACATTTTGAAGACAGAACTCCTAAAGAACTTCTAAATAGATTGTGGGCTAGGTGGTCATATGCAATAAAAGAAGAGAAACAAATAAGGGAGAGAGCCCTTGTTTTAGTCATGCCACCAGAATCTAAGATGGAAGAGATTAAAGAAATGATGAAGAAACATTCCAAAAGGTTCTCACCAAAGTTAAGAGCCTACCAAGTGCTACAAGGACATCTAATTGATCTAGATGGAAAGAGTTAGGTTGAATGGAGAAAGATACTTGATATACAAAACAAGGATACAAGTACCAAGCCACAAATAGCTCTTACCGAAAAACAACAGAATAAAGATGATCAGGCTAAACACAACCCCAAACATATTCTTATTACTGATGAAGATGTTAATAAAGAAGAAGTAAATACAAAAGACATCAAGGATATGGATATTGTTGATGAAACATGGCCAAATAATATTGTTATTGACATCACCAATGATCCTAAAAATGAGGTAAAAGAAGATGAAGATATTACAGTTACATTATATCATCCCAAGGAACAAGATACAAATACTGATGATGCAAAGGTTGACATACCAGGCCAGATGCAATTATTGATCTAGGCAATCAATATAATCTCATTGAAGGAGAAGACCCCTGATCCCAATGCAAGCATACCCGAGGATGCAGGGGATGGAGAAAAGAAAGACACAATCGATGACCAGAATGTCATCAAAGGGGATCAAAATGTTACAAGTATATATCACACACAAAAAGATGGTGATCACACCAAAAAGGATGCACTAATAAAAGATACAGATGAAGTGAAAAAATACAAAGGTGAAGGGGAGAAGAAAATTGAAAATACTCCTAAGTATACCTAAGATGTTGCAGATGTTGGAGATTTTCCTTTGTGCAAATAGTTGAATATATGTTTGTTAGTCATGACAATATATAGTATACAATAGTGAAATGTATTCACTTTTCAGTATGGATATGTGGAATCCTTGCACGATTGTTTTTATGTTTCAGACATAGTTACTATACCATGTACATACACGTAGATTTAGATGTTCAGTAATAGTTGAGTTATGTTACTCTATTTACCAGACACAGTTTCAGAAGATTATTTTTAGAAAGACAACAATAATTTTTTGATTCTTCAGTTGCATCTATCTTTGGGATATGCGTGTTCAGATTCATGTTTAGTTATGAGTCTAAGTTAATTAACTAAAGGAACTAATCATGTTTCAATGGAAGCATGATGTTTGGGTATTTTTGGTGGAGCCGAATCTATTAAGCAATGTGTCTATTCATTTTAAGTTGTGTGGTTCTAATTATGTTGTGTGCTTGGTTTGGCTGACTAAAGAAGCATTGGAGGGATTCCTAAAGCCCAGAAAGATCATATCTTTTGGAGAAGATACTTATAGTAGTTCATTTGAAGATCACCTAGTGTGAATGATAAGAAAAGAGACATAAAAAGGATAGAATAGAATGATGATTGTTTTGGGATAGTAAAGCCATTTTGAAAGGAAACTAAGTGTGTGGAAAATAGTTCCCTATGCTAAACTCCCGAGAAGAGGATCGTGCAAATTGAGATTTAACATTTATCAATTATAGAATGATAATACAATAACATGCATACATAGAAAAATGATAATGAAACAATGATTTACCCTGGGTAAAACCTTTCAGTAAAAAACCCAGCACTCCAAAACCTGCACAATATATTAATCAAAACTATTATTGTTTACAATACACTTGCAATGCAAGTTCTTATAGGAGATAATTGACACTTGAAGACAAATCTGACAGCATAACAACATTCCAACAATACACTTACTTCACTCTGTGATTTTCAACCCTAAAAATGCTTATATCATGCACTTCTCTTTTTAGGGCAACTTCCAAAGATAGCCGTATTAGGGTTAACCATTCTCCAGAAAAATAGGAACCCCGACCCCCACACATTGAAAAAGAGTTTATAGTACTCAACATGATCAGTTGCCACATGTCTTGCATGTCTTCACCCATCATCAAATCTTTCACAATTAGCTCTTACAAATATTAATGACCATCATAGGAATTCATCATAAATGTTTGAGTCATGATTACCTTACACATTGTCCAAAGTGTCGACATTTGGAAAATAACCTGTACCACAAAATGGGATACCTAGATCCACCTACACCAAGTTTGATCATCCTTGTCATCTTCCAAGTGGAGTGAAAACACAACATGTCCACTCAACTAAATGACAGAATGGATATCAAACTTAAATACATTATTTGCAAACAATTAATTAGAAAACAAATAATAACAAATGTAAGGAAATATACAAGGTTGAGACACCTCATTTCTAATATTCTCCCACTTGTCGAACACCTTGTACGAGCCAAAGGAAATAACAGGATTTAACCACTATAGGTAGAGAGGCCCATAGATTCTGAACACCATCTGAACTTCTCTATGCCCACAAGTTTTTTCAATGCATCCGCAACATTCTTTACTATATCTACCTTCTCCAAACTTACATTTCCAGCCTCTACCATATCTCTCACAAAGTGAAACCACACATCAATGTGCTTGGTTCTGGCATGGAAATTTGGATTCTTTGTAAAGCAAATAGCAGTCTGACTGTCACAACAAATTATAATCTATCCTGCATCAACACGAACATCCGAACACAGTCTCTTATGTCAAATGGCTTCCTTACAAGAATGATTAGCTTCCATGTACTCTTTTTTTTTGTGGACAAAGGGACCATAGGTTGTTGCTTACTCATCCAACTGATGGCACCACCAAACACAGTGAACACATAGGCACTGGTGGATCTCTTGCTGTCAATGTCACCTACCCAATCTGAATCCACAAACCCATGAATAAAAATTGAATGTGGAGCTCTAGAAGAGTTTTCATGATAGCATATGGAATACTCTGATGTACGCTTCAAATATCTAAATGCTCTCTTAACTACATTCTAATGTACCCATCCAGGTTTAGCCATAAACCGACTTAGGACTCCCACTACTTGGGCAATGTCTGGTCTAGTACATACCATAGCATATATAAGGCTACCAACTGCACTCGCATAAGGTACTTTGCTCATGTCCTCCACCTCACTAGGAGATTTTGGACAATTATCCATAGATAACTTTGTTCCCATAGAAATAGGAAGACACATTGGTCTACAATCTACCATGCTAAACCTGTCCAGCATAGACTTCACATACTTACTCTGACTCAACCAAAGTTTTCTATTAGATCTATCTCTACTTATTTCCATTCCCAAAATATACCTGGCTTCCCCTAGATCTTTCATCTCAAATAGTGCTGACAACTGAGACTTCAAATCAGAAATCATACACATACCCTTCCCAATCAACAACATATAATGCAATAATAAGAAGGTGATCATTATCAACTTTGAAATAAACACAATGATCTGATTTCGATCTCAGAAAACCAATCGACAACACAAAGGCATCAAATTTAAGGTACCACATCCTAGGATATTGTTTCAAACCATACAGAGACTTCTTTAATCTACAAAACAAAGACTCTTTACCTTTTTGAATATAGTGCCCAGGCTGTGACATATAGTTCTCTCCCTCCAAATCACCATGAAGGAAATTTGTCTTCGCATCCATCTGTTCTACCTCTAAATCATATGATGCTGCTAGAGATAACATAAATCTAATTTATATAAGCTTTGCAACAGGAGAGAATATTTCACCATAATCAATTCCCTCCACTTGTGAATACCCCTTTGCATCCAATCTAGCCTTGTACCTCTCAACACTGCCATCTGTACAAAATTTATTCTTAAACACCCATTTACTTCCAACAGGTTTCTATCCTTTAGGAAAAGGTACTAGGTCCCAAGTTTTTTTCTTCTCCAATGAAGCCATCTCATCATCCATGGCCTCAATTTAGGAACCTGCATCTTCCATACCTATAGCCTCTTTCATAGATCTAGGCTCATTAGTGTTTGTAATCAAGGCATAAGCACAACTGGAATCTAACATAGAAAATCCAAACCCCTTTGGTTGCTTTCTTTCTCTTGTGGATCTCCTCAAAGGCTGAGGTTGAGGTTGTTCTACCTCTTCTTCTAAATTTCCAGAGCTTCTAGAGCTCTCCTCATCATCAGATCCATCATGGTCTCTCTGTTCATTCTTCTCAGGGGTAGGAGGCAACTGAACAACATCTTCTTTAATTTCTTTTTCATCTGGCTATAGCACAATAGGAGGTGTTATCTCTCTAAAAATAACATTTCTTCTAAACAACACCTTACCAATCAGAGGATCCCAAAGCTTTTATCCTTTCACACCAACACTATAGCCGATGAAGATACATTTTACAGCCTTATTTTCAAACTTAGATCTTCTCTCCTTAGGCACATGTGCACAAGCTTCACAACCAAAAACACAAAGATGTCTAACTAAAGGCTTCTTAATAGACCATACCTCCATGAGTGTCTTACCAACAAGAGCTGATGTAGGAGATCTGTTAACTAGATAGAAAGTAGTGGCCATAGCTTCAGCCCAAAACCTTTGTTCGAGGCTAGCTCCACTAAGCATACTCCTATCCTTCTCCATCAGTGTCTTGTTCATTCTTTCTGCAAGGGGTATAAGGAGTTTTCTTATGCCTCTCGATCCCTCGTTCTTTACATAACTATTCAAACTCTATCAAACAAAACTCACCACCATTGTCAGTTCTCACACACTTAATTCTTTTACCAGTCTGATTCTCTACGAGAGCTATAAATTCCTTGAACTGACTAAAAACTTGTGTCTTGCTTCTAAGGAAATAAATCCATGTCCTACTATAATCATCTATAAAAGATACAAAATATATAGATTTGGAGAGTGAAGGAACTTTAACAGGACCAAACACATCCAAATGGATAAGATTTAAAATACTAAAAGACTTGTGAGAACTGGAGTAAAACTAAACATGATTTTGCTTACTATAAACATAGTGTTCGCAGAAGTCAAACTTGAGATTATAATCATTTATCCCCTCAATGAGGTTTTTATTTTTTAGGGTTCTGAGACCCTTCTCACCAATGTAGCCAAATCTCATATGCCACAACATTGTCTTTTCTATAGGAAGTTTGCCTTCCAAAGTGTTAGCACCCTTACGTACACTTGCTGCACTCCCATCGGAACCCATTACCACAGACTTCTTCACTGCTGGTTCAGATGGTGGAGATGAAGTGATTGTTTCTCTCTTTCTTAAGATAGAAGAACTATTGCACTATGAAGTGCAAGCATCCAGCTGAAATAGGGTACCTCTCCTAGTACCTTTTGTGAGCACCATAGCTCCTCTAATCTTCTTGCATCCATCTTTTGAAAAAACAATTTGCACACCTACATCATTCAGCATACTTACAGATAACAGGTTTCATGCCAAACCCAGGATGTGCATTACCCCATTTATCCCCTTTACTCATCCATCAAGGAATCTGATAGTGACTCTTGTCCAACTATCTCTAGGTGAGAATCATCACCCAGGTACACCTTCCCACCATTGATCTCATCATACTTTGAGAACCAACTTTGATGAAAGTTCAGTGAAAAGAAGCACCTGAGTCAATCAGCCACACATCATCAGATGCATGGGTGGCCAAGGCTGCGACAAAAGCATCACCATCTTCTTGATATTTATTAGAATCAGAATCTGGGATTTTCTTCTTCTTGTTTGACTCTTTTCAGTCCTTACAAAAGTTCCTAGGCTTACCACAGTTCAAATATGTTGCCTTAGACTTTCCAAGAGTCTTAGATTTCCCACGGGATTTGGATCTACCCTTTTCAGACTTCTTGTCATTTTTCTTTCCTCTATCTTTTGATCTACAATTAAAAACAAGGGCTTCCTTGGTTGAATCAGAGTTCTTTCTTTGCATCTCCTCAGATAACAGTGAGGAAACCACATCATCCATTTGGAAAGTGACAATAGTACTCCCCAAGGCCATTAAAAGATGGTCCCATGAATCCAGAAAGGAACATAGTAGGGTCATAAATCGATCTTCCTCCTCCAACTTGACATCGGTTGATGTCAACTATGCAATCAACATGTTAAATTATTTTAGGTGATTTGCAATGGATCTTCCTTCCTCCATTCTCAGAGAATAGACCTTCTTTCTCAGGAACAATCTATTCACCAAGGACTTGGCTTGATACATAGACCCAAGCCATGTCCACAATTTGTTTGTGGTCTTCTCCTCGAGAATATTCAGGAGAACAAAATCTAATAGAAAGAGCCTAATGAGACCCTTAGCTTTATGATCCTTGAGATCCCAATCTTCTTGCAACATGTTTACTAGTTTGATATCATTTGCAACTACCTCCCATACATCACAGTCTACAAGCATGTCTTCCATCTTGAGTTTCCACAACTCAAAGTTTGTGCCACTAAAATTTTCTACCTCCATTCTACTGTATGAAGAACCTGCCATCTCTTCCTACAATAAGGTTATGAATACTCTACAATAATACTCCCACTAAACTGGAGATTAGCTCAAAAAACCCTTACCCTAACAAATAGAACCAAAACTAGATAGGCTCTGATACCAACTGAAAGGAAACTAAGTGTGCGGAAAAAGTTCCCTACACTAAATTACTGAGAAGAGGGTCATGCAAATTCAGATTTAACCCTTATCAATTATAGAATGATAACAAAATAACATGCATACATAGAAAAATGAGAATGACACAATGGTTTACCCTAGGGAAAACCTTTCGGTAAAAAAACCCCAACACTCCAAAACCTACACAATGTATTAAATAAAACTATTTTTGTTTACAATACACTTGCAATGCAAGTTCTTTCAGGAGATAATCAACACTTGAAGACAAATCTGGTAGCATAACAACATTCCATCAATACACTTACTTTACTCTATGATTTGCAACCCTAAAAATACTTATATCATCCGCTTCCCTTTTTAGGGCAACTTCCAAACATAATCGTATTAGGGTTTACCATTCTCTAGAAAAAGAGGAACACCGAACCCCATGCATTGTAGAAGAGTGTACAGTACTCAACATGATCAGTTTCCACATGTCTTGCATGTCTTCACCCATCATCAGATCTTTCACAATTAGCTCTTACAAATATTAATGACCATCATAGGTATCTGTCATAACCTTTTCAGTCATGATTACCTTACACATTGTCCAAAGTGCCGACATTTGGAAACTAACCTTTACCACAGAATGGGATGCCTACATCCACCTAGACCAAGTTTTATCATCCTTGTCATCTTCCAAGTGGAGTGAAAACACAACATGTCCACTCAACTAAATGACAGAACATATATCAAACTTAAATAAATTATTTGCAAACAATTAATTAGAAAACAAATAATATCAAATGTAAGGAAATATATAGGGTTGAGACACCTCATTCCTAACACATTTCATTCATTAGTTAAAGATCTATGTGAAGAAGCAGAGAGTATATACAATTCATTGGAACTGATCAAGAAAAAAAGTCTACTCAAATAGTTCATTATCAGATATAGTGTATATCTATTTTATTGAAGGTTGTAGCCTTCGTCATATTAGCAGTGAACTTTTAGATAGTGAGTCCTCACCATTAACAGGGTTATTTGTAAAAGACTCCTAACAGGGTCCGACCCTTAACCAGGTCTCTATACTTATTGCATTGTAAAGATCAACTCCTAACAGGGTTGTAAGATCTTCAAATAAGGATTATTATACTCAAGTACATTTCTTTGTGGGTGCTAATTCCCATAGGGGTTTTTACCTAGTTTGGTTTCCCCGTAACCAAAATTGTGGTGTTCTATTTTGTGTTATCTTAAATGTGTATGTGCTTATTGATATTCAGTAAGTAATTGGAGAAAAGAATTAAAATTTCTAATAACTGATTCACCCCCCCCCCTCTCAATTATCCCTTGGGACTATTCCAACAATTGGTTTAAGAGCCAAGTGCCTTGGAGAAAAAGCCTAACAGCTTAAGGTAGATCAAATGGAGTACTTCAGGAAAGAGAGTCATAAGTTTGATGAAGAGAATTATCTAGACTGGAAGAGAAAAATGATAACACATCTTCAGTGCATTGGTTTTGAGATCTATGAGATTTATACTCATGAAATTGATGTTCCCACCTTGAAAGACCTTGCAGAAGAAGACTCTACTAATACTCAAAAGGAAGTATTCACCCAAAATGCAATTGCCAATGAATCCCTAATTAGTGCCCTATCTGACGGTGATTTTTTTGAGATCAAGAAGGTACACAAAGCATATTCAATTTGGAAATACCTAGAATACATGTTTGAAGGAGACATCCAAGCCAAGAATGCATGCAGAAAGACATGGAAGAAAAGATACAACAATTTAGAGATTCTACTTGAAGAAAACATCAAAGCTTACAATCAAAGGATTAATAAAGCAGTCTCAAGAATCAGGAACAATGGTGGAGAAATTTTAAGGGATGATATAATGGAAAAATTAATGACCACATTGACAACAGATTATGAAATCAAGATAAACATCTTGGATGAAACCATGCAATTATCAAAGGAATTCAAAAGAGAAACCTTTATTAGTAAAATATCAGCATTTGAGATATAAAGATTGAAGACAAAACCTAAAATGGAAACAACTTTCAAAGCCTCATTTCATGGCAAGAAATCCTTAAGCATCTCTAGTAATAATGAGAAAGAAGAAGTTGATACAAAACTAGAAGAAATAATTTCTATGATTGCTAAGAAGGAAAGGAAAGGTAAAGTAAAATATGAAGGACAACTACCATTCAAATGTTTCTTATGCAACAAATTTTGCCACTTTGCATCTAAGTGTCCTACAAGAGTTAAGAAGTACAAATCATATGACAAACCCAAATATACTAAGGAATGCTATCATGATGAACATGGTGTAACTGATGATGATTCAAGAGAAGATGAAATTGGATTTGTTGCAATTAAAGATAAATAAAAAATGATTGAAACAATAGAAATTGAAGATGAAAAGAAAGTACAAGAATTGGCTTTAGTTTCACAAGTTGACATCAGAACAGTATAAATCATAGATAGCGGGTGTTCACATCACATGACATGTGACAAAGATAGATTTGTACATCTAGATAATTATAAACGTGGCATGGTTAGATTTGGATATAACACTCCCAAACCTATTATAGGCAAGGGATCTATCACCCTAGATGGAAACAACAAGACAGATGATGTTCTGTATGTTGATGGTTTGCATCATAACTTACTAAGTGTTGGACAATTATTAGATAAAGGATATCAGTTGGAATTCAAAAACAACATATGCATTATTAACACCAAAAAAAGAGACATGATTGCATCAGGATCAAAGACCAAAGGTAATATTTTTCAGCTTAACTCCGAAGTAAGTTGTTTTGCTGCAAAAGTGGATGACAGTTGGCTTTGGCACAAAAGACTTTGTCATATCAATTTTGACAACATAGTGAAGATAAGTAATGTAAAGGTAGTAAGAGACCTTCCTAGTATTTCAAGACTAGTTGATACTATGTGTAGGGAATGTGTGATGGGAAAGCATGTGAGGACCTCATTCAGAAGAAAACATAACTTTGCCGAGAAAAAATTAGATCTAATACATACAGAATTATGTGGACCTACTCAAACAAGATCATACTATGGTGAAATGTATTTTATTTTGTTTGTTGATGATTTCTCTAGGATGATGTGGGTTGCATTCTTAAAAGACAAATCTGAAACTTTGAGAAGTTAAAAATATTCAAAGGTAAAGTTGAAAATGATTCTAGATTAAACATAAAGTGTCTGAGATCTGATAGAGGAGGAGAATTTACCTGTTAAAAGTTTCTTGAGTACTGCAAAGAACATGGGATCAAAAGACAACTAAGTGCACCCAAAACCCTTCAACAAAATAGAATTGTAGAAAGGAGAAACATGATAATACTTGACACAGTGTGCACTATCATGATTGAAAGAAAAGTTGCACACACCTATTGGAGAGATGTAGACAATACAATAGTCTATACTATCAACAAAATTCAACTAAGACTAGGCACAGACAAAACACCTTATGAACATTGGTTTGGTAATGTACCTACACTAAAATACTTTAGAATCTTTGGAAGCAAGTGCTACATCAAGAGAGATTATGGTGTTCAAAAATTTGATGCTAGAAGTGATGAAGGTATTTTTCTTGGTTACTCTACTAAGAGAAAAACTTACAGATGTTTCAATTTAAGGTTGAAGAAATTCATTGAGAGTGCACATGTGAAGATTGATGAGAATTTCATGATTCAAGAGAGATATTATGAATATGCACCTATGATTGAAGATGAACCTAGACCTATTAATAAGGATACATTTATGGAATAAATGTTTGACTATATTGATGTATCATGCAATAACCCTCAACCAAGTCAAGAAGAATCAAAGATTACAGATGAGAGTGTCACACCTAAAATTTCAAAATACACATCTAAATACCACTCTAAAGAAGGTATCATTGGAGATCAGAGTAGTAAAGTCTTGAAAAGATCTAGAGCAAAAGGTTCAACCATTGATGAAGAGGTATGCTTACTTTTGTAGATTGAACCCTTAATTGTTGAAGATGCGTGCAATGATTTAGATTGGCAAAGTGTAATGCAAGAATAATTAGATCAAATAATTAAGAACGACACATGGGAATTGGTCCCTAGACCTTGTGAAAAGAATGTTATTGGAACTAAGTAGATATTCATAAACAAAATGAATGAAGATGGGATAGTGATAAGAAATAAAGCAAGATTGGTATGTAAGATATGCGCAAAGAGAAGGAATTAACTATTCTGATACATTTGCCCCTGTGAGCAGACTGGAAGCTATAAAGTTATTTTTAGCCTATGCAACATTCAAGAACTTCAAAGTATATCAGATGGATGTCAAGTCAGTTTTCCTGAACACTGACTTGAAAGAAGAAATCTACATAGAGAAGCCAGAAGGATTCAAACTTTCAGACAAACCAGACATGGTATGCAAACTAAAGAAATCCCTCTATGGACCTAAACAAGCCCCAAGAGCATGGTATGAGAGACTTGATGGCTAATTAACAAAGATTGGATTCAAAAAGGGAGTAGCAGATTACAACTTATTCATTAGAGAGACATCTGAAGGTTTAATACTTGTTGCTACCTTTGTAGATGACATTATTTTTGGAGGTAATGACAAGCTTAGTCAAAAATTTGCAAAAGAGATGCAGAGTGAATTTGAAATGAGCATGATAGGACCTATAAAATACTTTTTGGGGTTAAATGTAAAGCAGATAGATAGAGGTATATTCATAAATTAGTCTAAATATGTAAAAGAGATATTGAAGATATTCAAGATGGAAGATTGCAAGCCAGTAAGCACTCCTATGATTACAGGAAGCAAGCTTTCTAAAAATAATGACTCCACAGAAGTTGACAAAACACTTTACAAGTCCATGATTGGAAACCTCATATATCTCACTGTGTACGAGGAATCCTTCAACCTATTGGGAGAAAGATCAAACATGCAAATGTTAGTGGGTTAGCACATAAATCATATCAAAAGCATGTAAGAGATCAAGAAAACAACAAAGAATACCAAATAACATCAGATAGAGCTTGAAAATAAGTAAACAATGCACCCTACTCTACTCATTTTGATTTTCTCTTTTTGGATTGTATGTGGGTGTGCTCTCTCAAACACACAAAGTGCAATGGATCCCAATGCAATGAAAGATTGTCAAACAAGAAGAAAGATTCAACATCTAGTATGAAGAACTTGTCTCAAATCTTCTTCAAGATGATGAATCTAAGCTATGAAAATAAAGATGATATGCATATGCTATAAAGAAACTAATATTAATTCACCAATTTAGAACCTAGCATGTGATTTCTATGTGATTTAAAACATAAAATAGAAGCATATGAAATCATGAATTTAAGAACTATGAACTTCTAAATGCAAAATAGCATGATAAAAATGCAAATTGAGAGATGAAAATATGAGAGGAGAAGGCCTCTATTTATAGAGTTTTTAGACAGAGGAAGAGGCTTGGATGAAGTACCACCTATGTGGCATCCACATAAGAGACACATAGGAGACACATGGACTTGAAAAGATGGCCAATTTTGAGTCAAAATTGGCATTAATATTGAGTAGCTCAATATTTCAAAAGAGGAGACAAAGTTGTAAGAGGGAATTAAAGAGGAAAGGGTGCCCATTTTGGAGATAAATTCCCCATGTGGGTGAGCATTAAATTAGCCTTAAAAAGGCTAGGAATCACCCATTAAACATGGTTAGAGGATAGTTAGGTGTGGAAGCATACTTAGGAAATGGGGTGATGGGAGCAGGGTAGGAATAGGGTAGGCTTTAGGGTAGGATTAATAGGTTCCTAGCTAGGGTATAGATTATAATCAAATGGAATTTGAATAAATCATGCTTTAGAAGAATTTAGGAATATGGAGGATTTAATACATATAAATTTATTAAAAGGGGATTTTGTGGAGGAAAATATATTTAAATAAAATACATTAGAATAGTATTTAAGTTATTGATAAATGAAACTATTTAATTGATTGAATTAAATAGTTAGAGGAATAAAAGGGAAAATAATATTAATATTTTTGGACGTCTACATTTTGCCCCTCTTTGATGTGGCATTGCAAGTGACGTTTCATCAAAGACAAGAAAATGAGTTGCCCCAGAGGAAGAGTGTTTCTTGTAGTCGTGCCGAAGCGACGACGATACGGGGTTGTGCCCCCTCAAGAAAAGAACACAACGAAGATGACGTTGTGGAATTTTCTCAAAAAAGGATGCAATGGGAGAGAGGAAAGGAGGGAGGGAATAAATAGAAGCCTTCTGAAATGCAATTAAGAATGTAGCTAAGAATGCAAATGAAACTAAATGCAGATAATGAGCATTGGGATCCATTTGTGTGAAAAATATGGAGACCACATCCGATTTTGATATTGCAAGAGGAGGTATGCATCAGGTGCTAGAAAACACAAATGACAAGATTCATTTCTGTGGACTAGATGCTCAAACAAAAGCACACTGCAAAAGATGCATGCATCAGTAGTGACCCGTCATCACGCACCAAGATATAGTAGATTGAGGTAGTGGTGAGTAGGTTTGAACTAACACAAAAAGATAAAATCAATAAAGAAGGCCTCATGACCAAGAAGTCATTTGGTCCAAAGTTCTTTCCATGAACAGGATTGGTCGATGAAAGATTTGATAAGCCGACGCCAGAAGGATGCATCCTGACGGGAAAAGATTGGATTTGATGTGATTGATAAAAGAGATTCACTAGAAAAAGCTGTGAATAGGATGGAGAGCAAGGATAGTCAGTCGTAAAATTGATTTGGTGAAAAATATGATCATAGTCGCAGGATTCGAAACGTCACTGAAAATGAAGATCTAGAACAATGCGGAAAGAACAAAGTGTTTATTGCATGATTTTTGAGAATGTTTGATGTTTTTGAAATTTTTGGAATTTTTGAATTTTTTTAGATTTTTCACGATGTTTGAATGTTTTTGAGATTTTGTGTATTTCGGCTTTACAACAGGATGATATATACAAAAATATACACGAGGGCAGGGAAATTTTTTTTGGTGAAAATGGGGGCTATAAGAGGGGCTGGGGGGGTTTAAAGAAGTTCATTTGTGAATAGTGAATAGTAAAATATGAGCTCTGGAGTGAAAACATGGCCGACGAGAGGATGAAGGGGTAGCTTAGAGAGCACGTTCAAACACACAGGAGGCCCGCCAAGCGATCGGTACTGGTGAGCGGACTATTCGAGACCTTGTATTTATTTCTTTGGGAGGGGTAGTTAGGTCATTACTGAGGGAAAAATGGGTTTCAGACTAGAGACGTCGGTTCTTGAACCGGCGTCTGCGAGGACGCGAATCCCTGGATCGACGTCTTCACAGACGCTGATCCTCGGATCGGCGTCTCTGGAGCCAATGGTGCTGGACCAACATCTTCGAAGATGCCGAACCCAGACCCGCATCTTTGAAGATGATGGTCTGTAGGATAGCAGGCAGAGACACCGATGTATGAACCGACATGTTTGACTGAACTGGCATTTGTGCCTAGAAGGGCAAACATCAAGAGGGAAGGACACAAAGGGACCTGGCAGGGGCCGGGGATGGGTCGACATAAGACCTAGGGACAAGATGCCCCATTATGGGAAGGGTTAGATTAGGACTAGAAGAGCAGGTGACTGACATGGTGGATTCTGAAATTCTTGCAGGAGCAGTTCCCACGATTGGGATCACCAGAGTATTGGCCTCCAATGATGGAGCTAGAGTTGTAGCTGACAGAGGATGATTGGGGACTATTAGCTATGGTTGGTTTAGACTATGTGTCCCGTTAGCCTAGGCTACAGGCACACAATGGTATGATGACTGCCCTGATCAAGCGGTGGCATAGCGACACCACCACTTTTCACTTGCCTACTAGAGAGGCGAAGATCACATTGGAGGATTTCTGGCTCATTCTACGGATACCCATCTAAGAGGTGATTCCTTGATATAGGTTAGAAGATAGTGATCATTACATGGAGATCACGTTCAAGCGGCCGATGAGGTAGATTTCCACATACCAAACCTGGATGCCCTGACAGCTAGTGGTCGATAGGAGATTCAGGTGGATAGCTCTATATATCGCAGGACTGATCAGTGGGCAGATGCTAGCGGACCTGGTAAGAAATGGTTTTGGGATGGGTTGGTCATGGGCATTAGCTCAGATGCTGGAGGAGGGGACCTCATATTGCTAGGGTATGTTGTCCTAGGACAACTATACCATGATTTACACATGGTTGCATACCGCGAGGCATGCAACATGGGGACCGGGGTGACCTTGCTGTTAGTATGGGCATGGGAGCACATTGTAGTGTTTCAACCTATGAGGGTGAGGGAGTCATGCTATCCTGGGTAGACTTATGCCTACAAATACAGGCTCCCTCTAAGATATACCTCCGTTAGTTAGACTGGATACTGGCAGCGACTTCTTGACGAGGTACAAGTTTTCTGTTGGACCCCATACATGCTATGTGAGCCATAGGGGGCTATAGACTGGGCAGCAGGGGTGGAGGAAAAATTTGAGGATTTTCTATATCTTTCATATGTTTAGATCAATTCCTTTCTACTAGGGAGGACCATCCACTAGATAGAGAGATACAGAGCATCTAGGGTCATGTGGTAGTTTGGGCTACAGTAGGGAGTAGTGGCAGAGGATGCCTTACATCCTCATGTCACCAAGGAGGTAGGTACATGGGGGAGATATACGGATGCTCTCACAATGAGGGCATCCTGGAGGGATATGGTATGGATAGAATTTGTGGCATGGCTAGACATTACAGATGTAGGGATGACCCTGGAGTACGCAGGATGGTGGGCAGCACACACACCAGTTAGACTGAGAAACCTGATTTAGGTGGCTACTCATGAGCAGCCGACAGGGGATCTGTATGTGGTTGACAGCACTAAGATCGGGGATTCCCCAGAGACCTTGGCAGCAGGTCAGAGGAGGAGGCCGTAGAGATGAGTGAGACCTCACACAGGACCACAAGTACAGGACCAGGTGCCATAAGAACCCCCACCAGCACAGGCACAGGACTAGCCTTAGGTATAGGTGTAGGCATAGGACTAGGTGTAGGTACCACCAGTGCCACAACAAGTATAGGGTCCACAGGGGTCACCCGCAGGGTATGTGGCACAGGAGACTCATGATACTATCATTGTAGAGCGAGACAACCTTCAAACGGAGTGCACCAGATTGTGCGGTTTATTAGATATGGTGGTGGTGTCTGAAAAAATCTTGCACGCAGAGATTGCCTGGATATAGGGATTACTGACTGCTGAGACGGCATGGGAATACAGGGAAGAGGGTGTATTGGATACCTTACAAGGTCGGGTGGATTCAGGGGAGTTTGCGGTGGTGGACCTCACACAGGATGCTAGGGACCTGCGTGCAGATAGACAGTCTCATGGGCTAGCTAGATAAATTGACCTTGCAGATGGAGCAAGCGATGGAGGAGATCTCTGCATTGACCTCAGAGAGGAATGTAGCACTGCGATGGGTAGAGCGATATAGGGCTGAGCGTGACATCACCTGATAGGCCGTAGTAGCAGGTGGTGGTTGAGGCATTCGCAGCTCATAGAGATGAAAACAGGGCAGGCAGGGAGGCATCCCACTATAGAGCACTATCTCATCAGCTAGTTCCTGAGGGATAGAGACGAGACTACTCAGAGAGGTCATGTTCTTAGAGCATAGTGCAGACATCAACTTCACAGGGATCAGTGGGGATGCCACCACGTCCACCACCAGGGTAGGGAGGTGGGTCATCACAGCAACTAGCATGACTCATCAGATGATTAAATGACACACAGTTTTGTATTTTTTAGATTATACATGTATATTGGCACTGAGGTGCACGTGATGTATTTTATTGACAGACATATATATATATATACATATATATATACATATATATATATGTATATATATATATATATATATATGTATATATGTATATATATGTAT
>MU226225.1:886593-924374 GCA_018584345.1 Thuja plicata
ATATGTATATATGTATATATATGTATATATATACATATACATATATATACATATATACATATATATGTATATATATATATACATATATACATAACTATATATATGTATATATGTATATATATACATATATGTATATATATACATATACATATATGTATATATATACATATACATATATGTATATATATACATATATGTATATGTATATATATATATATGAGGACTCTTATTGATGCTTATGATGTATGATTTATATGATGTGTTGATGCATACTATATGATTACTGACATTTGATGCTTGCAGGATGTGATGTATATGGATGACTTAATTATGTATATATATGATGTATGACTTATGCAGGATGGATGATGCTTATAAGTATATGATGTACTAATGTGTGTGGATGCAGGATGTGATGTGTTTTTATGATGTATGCAATATATATGCTGATGTTTTTATGAATATGTATATGAATGCCGAATGAATCTAAATGATGTGTTAACAATGCAAGACTAAAATGAATCTAAATGAATTAAGTATGCAATTGGTATATGAATCTCAATGTTGTAAAATGTGAGATGAACCTAAATGGATGAATTATGCAAGATGAATTAACAATGCAAGATGATGAACCTAAAATGGATGATTAATGCAAGATGAATTAAAATGAATGTGCAAATGAGTGAACAATGAAATATAAATGAATCTAAAGATTAAAATGACTTAATTATGCAAGATGTACATGTTTTTAACAATGCAAGACTAAAATGAATCTAAAATAGATTAACAATGCAAGATGAATTAACAATGCACCTAAAATAAATTTAACAATGCAAGATGCCTTAAATGATCTTAAAATGAATCTAATAATGCAAGATGCCTTAAATGATCTTAAAATGAATCTAATAATGAAAGATGCCTTAAATGATCTTAAAATGAATCTAATAATGCAAGATGCCTTAAATGATCTTAAAATGAATCTAATAATGCAAGATGCCTTAAATGACCTTAAAATGAATCTAACAATGCAAGATGCCTTAAATGATCTTAAAATGAATCTAATAATGCAAGATTCCTTAAATGATCTTAAAATGAATCTAACAATGCAAGATGCCTAATAGATACGAACTATCGACATGAGGACTAATGCAATTTAATAATGAACAATGTGTCCTGAATGATGGATCTAATGCAATCAAAATGATGAATCTAATGAGTCTAATGGATCTAAAATAATGAATAATGCAACTGAATCTTAATGATGGATGCAATACTGATACGAGAGGTAATGAAATGGATGCAAATGGGACTTACCAAGTTTTTTTTTTTTGTGTGTCTCACAATAAATTGATAAACCAGACAGGTGGACTATCGAGGATCGAGCAGGGAATGTTAGCAGGATGATGACTCAGGATGTTAGCATGATGGTGGGAAGATGGAATATGTCACAAATGTACAGGGATCAAACTGAGTGATAAATTACAAGCGATTAGTTACAGTGATTACGTACAAAGTTTGCTACCTAGATTTGATTGGATCATGTTACTTGTCTTGATGTGCGTGATAGTTGCATGTGCTGATTGATTAGTTCATGAGGGAAGATATATCTTGTGAGAACCCAAAGATGATGGTAATCCAGATTTTAGTTGACGAGAGGAAGGATACATCCTCAAGACTCATTTCTGGAAAGATGGGACTGACCGAGTTGATTGATCAAATGCACACTACCAGCAAAATATAGAACCAACATATGATAAGGAGAAACTCAAGACATGAGAAATATATAGGACTAACGCTCAGGGTTTTCATAATAATACAATGTATGGACAATAATATACAAGATTATGTGTACAAAAGCTCAATATATAAGATAGGGAGATCATTGCAGACTAGTGCGTATGATGTACGAACACCCAGGGAATATAGGGAATGCAGAGATTATTGGAGATGTGGTGTTGGTGATGGAGGGAGATGAGATTTTTATAGATAATAGAATGGTCCATTATGTGTGATGCATGTTTCTAGGTTTTCATCACCCATACTCGTCCAAGGCGCCTGATTGCAGATTTTTCACCACTGGACGAAAGTTTTTCTCTTTATTTTTCTTTCTGAATTCTTTGGATCTTTTTGATTTTTTTGATTTTTTTGATTTTTATATTGCCTCAGTGCCTGTTTACCAATTTTTCACTGGGACAACCATTTTTTTCAGCTTCATTTTTTTTCTTTTTAGAGATTTTCTCAGAACTATTTTTCATTGTTTTTGTGCTTTTTTCAAGACTTTTTACACTTTTTATGGATTTTCTCAGATAAAATGGAATGAACAATGAGCCATCAGGCATAGAAATTCTTGAGATGAATGATGTTGATAGGATCATTCAATGGTTCTCCTTCTAGGGTGGAGAGTTGATATGCCTTAGAATTGAAGCATGCAGTGACAACATATGGGCCTTGCCAGGTAATTTCAAACTTGCCTTTCTTTTCCTGATCAGTACCCACTTTCTGATTTTCTTTTAGCACAAGGTCCCCTACCTGGAACTCGTGTGGGTGGACCTTTTTGTTGTAGTTCTACTTGAGTATATTCTAGTAAACAATCAGTTGATCATAAGCTTGTTGGGGCTTTTCATCTAGGAGATCTAGCTGCGTGAGTCATACCACCCGGTAATCTTCATCATCAATCAGGCCTCTTAGTGATACTCGAAGGGCGGGTAGTTCAACCTCAATTGGTAGGACTACTTCAACACCATAGACTAGGGAGTAGGGAGTAGTGCCAGTAGGAGAATAGTAGGATGTGTGATATGCCCAAAGGGAAGGATTGATCTAGAGATGCCAGTCATGACCAGTATTATTGACAACTTTCTTGAGGATTTTGAGGATAGTTTTATTAGTTTCCTCAGCTTGGCCATTACCTTGCGGGAAATATGGATTGGAGAAACAGTGATGGATATGGAGGTGCGCACACAGATCACTGACGTGTTGATTTTGAAATGTTGTACCATGATCTATGAAGATGGTGGAGGGTATGATGAGCTGGAAAATGATGTGATAGAGGATGAATTTGGATATCTGGACACCAGTAGTGAGTGTGATCAGAATTGCTTCGACCCACTTTGTAAAGTACTATGTAGCTATGATTATATACTTGTGGCCTTCAGAAGAGAGGGGAGTAATCTTACCAACGAGGTCAAAACCCCAACAAGAGAAGGGCCAAGGAGGCACAATAGGTCTGAGGTCCTGAGCAGGAGCATGGATCAAATTAGCATGGTGTTGACAAGGTAGACACTTTTTGACGAATTCACAAGCATCATGTTCCATTGTAGGCCAATAGTACCCTGTACATAGAATTTTCTTGGCTAGGACCATGCCACTCATGTGGGCACCGTAGATTCCAGCATGTACTTCTTGTAAAGCCTGGGCAGATTCATTTTCATCTAGACATCTAGAGAGCACGTTGTGATAACCTCGATGATAAAGGGTGTTGGCTACGAGGGTGTAATGGGATGCTCTGTAGATAAAGTTTTGGCATTGGTTTACAGTGATATGAGGAGATATGATACCATTTTGTAGGTAAGCTTGGATATCGTGGTACCACAGGGACTGGGGACCAACCAAGACACATACGCGATTTGATTCATCGTTCTCATAAGAAGGAGCATGTAGTTTCTCAACTAAGAATTTGTATTGTGTAGACTCATGAGGAATCTTGAGAAGGGAGCCAATTGTGGCCATTACATTAGCAAATTTGTTTTGTAAGTGCGGTACCTATGTTATCTGCAAGCTGAGGAAGTGTTCTTTCAACTTGTCAACCATCTTCTTATATGGCATCAATTTGTCATATTTGGTTTGATACTCATCCAAGACTTGTTTGATGATGAGTTGGGAGTCACCAAAAACCTGAATATCTATGATGTTCCATTCTATGGTCATGCAAAGTCCTACAATTAGTGCTTCATATTCTAAAATGTTGTTTGTGTAGGGAAATCCCAATTTAAATGACATGGGGATGTAGTCACCTTGAGGTGTGACAAAAAGTATTCCTCCCCCTGTGCCATGAGTTGTGTAGGACCCATCAAAGTAAAGTTTCCATGTTGGTTGTTCTTCTATCATGTACAAATGCTCATCCAGAAATTTTGTGACCAAAGGATATGCATCTACTAATGGTGCTTCGGCTAGCTGATTGGCAATGACTTGCCCTTTAATGGCTTTTCTGTCAACAACTGAATATCAAATTCATTTAGCAACATAACCCATTTTGCTATTCGACCTATAAGTGTAGTCCTAGAGAGTAGGTACTTGAGAGGATCCACCTTTTAAATGAGCTTGGTTGTGTGACTAAACATGTAGTGGTGAATTTTTTGAGTGGCGAAGACCACTGCCAGGCATGATTTTTCCATAAGAGAGTAATTAAGCTCATAACCCACTAAGGTTTGACTGATATAATAAATGGCTCTTTCTTTTCCTTCATTATTCAATTGAGCAAGGAGTCCCCCAGTGTTGTAGTAGTAGAAGAAATATATAAGATGAGAGGGTGACCAGGTACAGGTGGTACCAAGATGGGTAGATTAGCCAAGTATTCTTTGATTTTGTCAAAACTCTTTTGGCATTGAGGGTCCCACTTAAATGTGTTGTCTTTTTAGAGGAGATGAGTGAATGGTTGGCACTTGTCTGCTAGTTGAGAGATGAAATGACACACAAATTGTAGCTTTCCTTGGAGGTTGCGTAGCTGTCAGAGTGTTATTGGTGGAGGCATCTCTATGATAGCTTGTACTTTATTTGGATCAATTTTAGTGCCTTGTCTGGATACAATAAACCCTAGGAGTTTTCCTGATGTGAATCCAAAGACACATTTTTTAGGGTTGAGCATTAAGTAGTAGTGTCCAATTCTGTCAAAGATGCATTCCAGGACATTTAGGCGATCTTCCCTTTTTATTGATTTTACCAAGATATCATCGACATAGTCTTCAAGGATCTTGTGAATCATGTCATGAAAAAGGATAGTCATGGCTCTTTGATAGGTTGCCCCAGCATTATTTAAGCCAAAAGGAATCATGTTATAGTAGAAGGTGCCCCAAGGGGATGTGAATGCTATATTATGTTGATCTTCTTCTACAATGTGGATTTGATTATATTTGGAGAAGTGGTTGATGAGTAACAATATCTCATGTCCTGCTATGAGATCTACAATCATGTCTATGTTTGGTAATGGGAAATCGTCATTGGGACATGCTTTATTGAGATCTCTAAAATCTATAGATATCCTAATCAATTTGTCAGGCTTAGAGACATGCACCATATTAGAGATCCAGTCGGAATAATCAATGGGGCAGATAATCTTGGCTTGGAGTAATTTTTCTAGCTCTGCTTTGACAAGTAGTGCCACTTTAGGGTGCATCGTTCTGAGATTTTTCTTGATAGGTTTGATGTTTGGGTCCACTACTAGATGGTGAACCACCAAGTTGGGATCTAACATAGGCATGTGGGAGTAAGACCATGTGAACTTGTTGATGGATTCCTTTAGCAAAGTGACAAGATCACTTTCTTCTACTTTAGTCAGAGATGTTGCTATGTATGTGATGGGGGGATTTTCTTTGGTACCTAGATTGATAGGTTTTTCTTCTTCAATGAGAATTAATGATTGTTTAGGCCTGTAATCTTAGATAAGAGGAAGAGGAGAATCTTCATCCTCTAGCACCTCAAAGAGGTTTTCACCAGGGGATACGCCCTTTGTTTTTACTTTTTTATGATCAGATAGCGCCCCAGAGGGGTTTTCGCTAGGAGATAATTTTTTCTCTTTTTTATGTTTGTTTTCTATGTCATTTTTGTGGCTAAAGTTCTCCTCTTACCCAAAGTATGCCTTTGGGTCTAGTTTTTAGACATAGGCTGAGTCTTTCCCCCAGTCACTACTTTTCACGATTGCTCCCATAAAGCTTAGGAGTGCATCCTCACTTTGGAACTCGTCAACGTGTACGATACTTGGTTGGTCCCAGTTCAGGATGGCAGAGGGGGAGGTCAATGAAGAAGATGGAAATTTGTTGTAGGAAAGCATTTCCTAGGAAGGTTTCATCATCAAAAACATCATCATAAGCTCTCACAACTTTCTCTTCCGGTATATCTTTGACGTCAGTGATTTTACCAAGGGGTCGACAAGAGGAATAGTTGATGAACTCATTGGTGCCCCCATTTGTGTTAGAGCCCATACCAATGCCCAGGTGCTTTTCTAGTTGGGTAGGTACAATAGGATCTTTCATTCCTTGCTCTTCATAACTGAGGCCACCTCCTTGGTAATTCCATTTTTCTGTCACCAGTTTATGCGTTGTGGGGTACTTATCTTTGAAGTAATTGAGGCGACTTATGTCTTTGGGTGGTGGATATTTATATAGCCATTGGTTGATGTTTGGTGCCATTTCTTGGCTAGTCAAAGTATCTCTTGATATAAAAGTGGTAGGACCAAATTGCAGTGCTTTGGTTGTCTCTAATTTTTCTTTGCTTAGATTAGGCTGGCGGCCTTGAGTGTGAGGATCAATTAGCAGTGCTCCAACTGAAAAGGCATCAGATAAAGTGTACTCACCACAACCTTTGTTGTTGATCTTGACCATGGACAAGGTGGAGGAGAGGATTGTCTCTTGGTCTGAATGGGTTCAAGATGAGCTGGCGATAGAGGTGCCAATATCAATCTTGGGACAGTGATTGTAATGTGGAAAGGAAGTCTCCAATGCATTGTAGTATGCGAAGGGCTTGGGATCTGCATGGATGGTGATCTTAGTGCCTTTATATGGGAATTTGATGCACTAATGGTAGGTGGATGGGATGGCTTGAATAGAATGAATCCATGGGCATCCGAGGAGGATGTTGTAGGGAAGGTCAAGATCAACAACATGACATAGTGTCTCCTGGATAACTGGGCCCACTTGAATAGGCAATGATATGGTGCCTTTAGAAGTATGCTCCAGATTGTCATATGCTTTTATTGTGATGACCTTATTTGTGATATCAGCCTCAGTGCAACCCAACTATTTTATAAATTTTAGAGTGCACTAATTTAGGGTCGATTCATTATCTATCATGACTTGTTTGATGGCAAAATCTTTAACCATGATAGCAATATAGAGTGGGAGATTATGATCGGTTTCGTTGGAGGGTACGTCTATTGGTCTAAAAGAGACCCCACAGGATGTAGACAGGTGTTTGACAAGGTTTTGGAATTCAGTGAGGTTGATGTCACTGGGAAGACAAGATTCTTGCAAGGCTTTATTAAGGATCTCTTGATAAGTGGGTGATGTGTGGAGAAGATCCAGGATGGAAATTTGGGTTGGAGTATTCCCTAGGTGTTCCAAAATGTTGTATTGGGTCCCAACAGATGGGGCGGGACCAGCACCTGCAACTATTATTCTACCTCTACGAGTGGTGATTGCGCATTGGTTATCAACACCCTTGACATGGATGACATTGACAAAGGACTGGACTTGGGATATGATGCCGATGAGATTATCATAGTTGATATAGGCATTTGTATAATATTTTCTATCAATTTTTTCCGCTTGTTTACCCTTTCCTTGATTAGAGGACTAGGTAGGATTGCCTGGACCTATACCATAAGTGTGTTTAGGTAATGCATTCTGATAAATTTTAAGGCCTGCGCTTGGCGATGATTGTATAGGAGAGTCCACTTAAATCTCCTTGCAGTCAATGAGATCCTGGATATAGTGTTTCAGCTTCATGAATTTTAGAGTAGTGTGTCCCTTAATATGATGGTATTCACAGTACTCGTTGTCTTTATACCAAGCTGGCTTAGGAGTTGAGTCATCAAATGGTTGTGTTTTAGGATACACGACTTGGTTAGCTTGGACCAGCTTGTAGAAGATGACATCTATAGGCTCACCCAAAGGGGTAAACATGCATTGTGGCACATTCAAAGCATGAGGTCTTTTCTGTCCGTGCGGGACTGAAATAGCATTTGTTTGATTCATAGGACCTTGATAGTTGTGTTGATGTCCCTGGAGGGGGATAGATAGGCATGCCTTGAAGGTGCATGTTTTGCTGATATGTTGGTTGAGGATACATGGGATTGGGTTTTTGATACATTGGAGGAGGTTGTAGATACATTGGTGGTGCTTGCTGATAAGTCTAGGTATGTGCATTAGGACTAGCTACCACAACCTGAACGTGTTTGGTGTTAGTGGCTCCATTTGTTACCGTGTTTTTGTTCTTTTTATAGTATCATGATTGATCATTGTTATGTTTGTCAGGCTAGGATTCTTTGTAGTGCTTAATGGTACCTTCTTCTACCAGGCCTCGTTCAAGGTCCATACCCTTGATTCTGATGTTGTGATAAGTTTGTATATAGTTCATGTGCATGTGATAGGCAAGCTTAGGATGAAAGTTGTTAATGAAGATTTTGATAAGGTTTTGTTCTGGGGGTTGGTAAGATAACCTTGTAGTAAGCCCTTGCCAGTGCTGAAGATAATCGGCCATGCTTTCTCCTCCCTTTTGTTTGGAATTACATAGGTCAAGGAGTGAGAGTTCATTTTTGACATTATGTGCATATTGGGCCACAAACTTTTCAGATTATTCTGCAAAAGTAGAGACTATGCCGTAAGGGATTTTGTAGAACCATTCAAGAGTGGTGCCTCCCAAGCTTTTGAGAAATAGTCTCATGACGAATTTATCATTATAGGCCACTTCTTGAAAGGCCATGTAGAATTCTTTCATGTGATTCACAGGATCACCCTTCCCCCAATATTTGTCAAATTTTGGGGTCTCAAAGTGTTTGGGGAAGGGTATAGTAGTGATGGATTGGTCAAACTGATAAGGACATACCTCTTCAAACTTGAATGTTTTGGCTTTTGTCCCAGTTTTTAGCTCCTTGAGAGCATTCTTCATTTCCTCCCATTCATGATTGATTTGCTAGGGAGGATTGTTGATCGTGATTGTAGGATTTCCTTGTGCCTGATATGGATCGAATGGTGAGTATGGAGGATTCTGTGAGGGATATTATGGTGTTTGGTAGGGGGTTGTTGGTCAATGTATACAGGTTGTTGTGGTGGAAGCTGGGGTTGAGTGGATAATTGCAATGGAGGAGTTATCAGCGCCTGATAAGATTGCTACAAATGTTGGAAATATGCTTGTATTTGTTGTGGCATTGGATAAGTGGGATGAGCTTGTTGCGCACCCATATAGGGGTTTTGCAGTGGAATGCCCCCAGTGAGAGCTTGTTGTGGAGGGGGAATTATTTGTGATGCAGCGGAAGATGGCATGGCTATGTAGTTGGCAGAATGAGTTTGCTATTGTTGCACGGGTTTGATAAAAGGATTAGCAAACTGTTGCAATGGTTGTGCCATGAAGGGATTTTCCCCCTGCGTTTGTGGTTGCGATTGCTGTGTAGTTTGGATAATGGGCTGTGTAGTTGTGAAGGGGTTGATTGGGTGTTGTTGTGCTTGGGATGTGAATGGGTTGGTGATTTACTACTATTGGATAGGTTGCTGCTATTGTTGCTATTGGATAGGTTGTTGTTGGATAGGTTGTTGTTGCTGCTGTGGATAGGTTGCTGTTGCTGCTGTTTGACATGTTGGATAGGGATTTGGGGTACAGTGAAGGGATTCATGGATGGTTGCAGTATGGGGGGATTTGGGTTGAATAATGTTTGAGGTGGAACTCCAAGCATTCATTGTGATTGCATTACTGGTGGAGTGGGAAATTTGGACCCTTGTGGAAATAAGGGTTGGTTATAGGCATTGGTAGGCAACATGCCTATGGTGAAGAAAGGTGGAATAGGCATGGAGACTTGGCTGCTTTGATGGTGTGAACTGGTTGTAGCACTTTGAATAGGTTGAGTAGGAATAGATGGAATGGTGTTTTGTTATGTGCTAACTAGTGGTGGTGGAAAGTTTGCAACAAATGTTGGGATTGCTTATGAAAGAGGAGTGACTGTGGTTTGTGGAGGTGCTTGCATAGTGATAGGGGTATTGTTTGTGCTACTGATGTGGCATCAAGAGGCAAGGAGAGGCTCCAGAGGTAGGTGTAGTTGTTGTGTGTATGATGGAAGGTGGAATGGAGGGATGAACTACTTGTGCAAGAAGAGTTCCCACTTGTAGGGATCATTGAAGTGGATCAAAAACTTTGTTTCTAGTGGGATAAGGATGCTCCCCTAGAAGTGCCATAGGTCATGTGATAAGTGTGGGTATAATCCAAGGTGGACATTGAAGTCCTTGTTGTTGGATGTCTGAGAGTACCTAGTTTTTGTTGCATCCACTCATGGAATTTACCATGTGGACAAGAGTTGGGTGGTTGATAAATGTTTCCATAGTACTTAGAGTGGGTGTTTCATTAGTATCTACCCAGATATGTTTTATTTGATCATTGGGCTGAGGTGCATAAGTGACCATGGTTTTGGTATTGTCAGTCGTAGGATTAGATGAGCTAGTGGCAAGATTAGGATCCATGTTCTTCCTCTTCTTAGTGGCTCGTGTGATAGGTGACATGAAATGATTATCCTAAAAGGAATATGAGATGCAAGATGTATGCAAGGATGCACCTAGGAAACTAAAGATGGTGACACTAGGATTAGGATGTGCTTAAAATGATGGATGTGCTTCTACAGATTAAGGATGACTTGATGTGTGCAAGGATCAAGGGTTGCTTTTCCCTAGTGTAGGATCAAGTGGATGTGATTGTCTACCTAAGACAGACTTGTGGTCTTCAATAAACAAGATTCTTTGCTAATGCGAACCAACCTTTTGATCAAGGTGATGAGGTTGAAAAAGACAAAAGGGATTATCCTAAAGAAATGCTTAGTTTAAGGACATTCAAGGATGGGGTTTGATTAAGATGTAGGTTTTTAGAGACTTAGGAGGGTATGCAATACCAAGTGAGCTGTGTGATCAAGGATGCTTTGGATGATGATTAGGATGATGCTAGGCTGATTAGGATTGATTTTGATAATGAAAGATCATGCTAGGATGAGTGTGTGATGTGCTCCTAAAGATAACAACCTAAGTGAGTTTCTAAGATGCAAGTTAAGTGAGCTTAAGAAGAGGAGGAAGTTGTGTTTATTGTGGTAAACCGACTAGTCATATTGTTCAACTCCAAAAAAAGCAGAGTTTAGATGATATTTGCCCATGAAATGAGAAACCTTGTTGTTGTAGATCACTTTTTCAAATTGTTCTCATTTATGGATTTCTTGCTTGACGGAATCGACAATGTGTTGGTACTTGGTAGCCTCTTGGGTTGTATTTTTATATTCTCTTTGCACAGGTGGTAATGGAGTTTTCACCTTCTTATGTTTCTTGGATTCGGTCATGTCCTATAAGTAGATTTGATCTTGGATGAATAGTTTGAGGTTTTTAGGACATATCTCATGAAAGTCTAATTTTTTGCAAAAGGATGTTGGTTTGATAATCTGGAAGAAGCTTGATCTTATTCTGATTTTTCAATAGGTTTTTTCTATGTTAAGAACCAATTTCAACATAATCAAAACTGGAATATAACAAGCATGTGTCTGAAAACAATCTAACAAGGGACAAAGCAATGTTGAAGGATACAAGCACGTGACAAATTTGAATGTTGGATATTCTGTTTGTGTTTTGGATTTGTCAATTTCTTCAAACACTTCAAGGACAAAATCTACCTAAGGAATTTGGCATAGAATACAACCGTCACCAAGCACGCAATGGCTCTAGTCATGACACCCTATTATCTAGTTCCAAACGCTCAGGGTGGCATGAATGTATGAGTGATCTTGGGGAGGTTACTATCTTCCTTGCACAAGCATTATCACCTTTCAGGGGTGTTCCAGGTAGCTTCTAAGCGTAGAGTGTTTAGTATGGTTCTCTATTTGATTGTATCCTCTATGTCTGCACAAGCATGATTCAGGCATATAGCCCCATAGAGCATCTTGTTAAAAGTGGTCATGTAAACATGATTAAGAGTGCGAGGCCGCACTTAAGTTAGACGAGAGCCGAGTATTAGCTCAGATGCCAATTGACTCCCCTTTAACCCCAAAGAGTAAATTTGATTAACATGAGTTAGAGTGGCGTGGATTACACCTCATTCTCATGTGGGTCATTCCCAGGAGATTTTTTCCTCAACCGGCAGGCCCATCTAAAGGATTCATAGTAACCTAGATTAGCGACAAAAAAAAGTCTAGATTTTTTATTTTCCCACAAGGGGAAAAGAGCATAATCTCCTATCCAATATCATTTTCTCCATAGACACAAAAGACACACTTTGTTCTTTCCAAATGATTGGATTATTTAACACTAAGTAAGTGTGTCTAGGTTTTTGATCTTCCCAAAAGGGAAGAGAGCATAATTCCCTAACACTCACTTAGGATTAGACAACAAAATCCACTAATTAGTCTAGGTGCCTAAAAAAAAAGACTAATGCAAACACGATCATTTGGTTGATGTAGATCTGAGGCAACCTATAAGACAAATGTAAGTAGTCTTTGAATTTGCATCTTTGACAAGCGGTGCTGCAAAACAATCAGTTAGTAGTTTCAATTTTTAGACTTTGGCAAGTGTTAAAAACACAAGAAACACTTCACAAATCATTAGTGCAAGATAAATCCAACTTTAGACAGAGCGCAGACGCCAGTTCAGGGCATAGACGCCGATTCTGGTTTTTCTCTAAAAAGAGACAGAAAGAAGGAAATCTTCCAAAAAACATAGAAAAATAGAAAAATATCTATACCAATCGGAGACACCGGTTTACAGATCACAGACGCTGATGCAGGGCGCAGACACTAGTTTGTGAATCACAGATGCCGGTTCATGAATTGACATTTATGCAGATGTCAATTTACCTGCAAACACAAACAAATAGCAAATAAAAGTCACTTTTCTAATTTCTTAGTCTTTAATTATATCAAATTTAGCCATTTACAGAGTATTAACAGAACTAGAAGCTAGTGTTCTTTAAACCATTATCAAGATTTGTTTTTCCTAATGAAAATTAGGCATTATTTCTTCTTGTAAAATGAATCTCTGCTAAAAAATAGAATGATAAAATGCCAAAAATCACTAGGAGAACCAAAAATCTAGATGAATGAAAAAGTTTTGTTAGCAAAGTCTAAAACTAGCTCCTCCAAGTAGAGACGCTAATTTAGAGTGGAGACGCTAGTTCAACGCAGATGCCGAATGACAATTCAGTGAGAACTGACATTTGCATAGATGCCTCTATG
Source organism: Thuja plicata (assembly GCA_018584345.1). Classification (NCBI taxonomy): domain Eukaryota; kingdom Viridiplantae; phylum Streptophyta; class Pinopsida; order Cupressales; family Cupressaceae; genus Thuja; species Thuja plicata. The sequence goes on from MU226225.1 coordinate 899,768, forward strand.
TGAAATGCAGACACCAATTTGTGTTCTGGGCAATTTTTTTATAGAATTAAGACAAGAAGTGAGAAATTTTAGGGACGTGGGTCCCACCGAGCGTGCCAGAATATGTACAAGGAATCCTTCAACTTGTTGGGAGAAAGCTCAAACATGCAAATGTTAGTGGGTTAGCACATAAATCATATCAAAAGCATGTAAGAGATCAAGCAAACAACAAAGAATACCAAATAACATCAGATAGAGGTTGAAAATAAGTAAATAATGTACCCTACTCTACTCATTTTGATTTTCTCTTTTTGGATTGTATGTGGGTGTGCTCTCTCAAACACACAAAGTGTAATGGATCCCAATGCAATGCAAGATTGTCAAACAAGAAGAAAGATTCAAGAGCTAGTATGAAGAACTAGTATCAAATCTTCTTCAAGATGATGAATCTAAGCTATGAAAATAAAGATGATATGCATATGCTATAAAGAAACTAAGATTCATTCACCAATTTAGAACCTAGCATGTGATTTCTATGTGATTTAAAGCATAAACTAGAAGCATATAAAAACATGAATTTAAGAACTATGACCTTATAAATGCAAAATAGCATGATAACTATACAAATTGAGAGATGAAAATATGAGAGGAGAAGGCCTCTATTTATAGAGTTTTTGGAGAGAGGAAGAGGCTTGGATGAAGTGGCACCTATGTGGCATCCACATAAGAGCCACATAGGAGACATATGGACTTGAAAAGATGGCCAATTTTGAGTCAAAATCAGCATTAATATTGAGTAGCTCAATATTTCACAAGAGGAGACAAAGTTGTAAGATGGAATTAAAGAGGAATGGGTGCCCATTTTGGAGAGAAATTCCCCATGTGGGTGAGCATTCCATTAGCCTTAAAAAGGTTAGGAATCACCCATTAAACATGGTTAGAGGACAGTTAGGTGTGGAATCATACTTAGGAAATGAGGTGATGGGAGTAGGGTAGGAATAGGGTACGATTAATAGGTTCCTAGCTAGGGTTTAGATTATAATAAAATGGAATTTGAATAAATCATGCTTTAGAAGAATTTAGGAATATGGAGGATTTAATAAATATAAATTTATTAAAAGGGGATTTTGTGGAGGCAAATGTATTTAAATAAAATACATTAGAATAGTATTTAAACTATTGATAAATGAAACTATTTAATTGATTGAATTAAATAGTTAGAGGAATAATAGGGAAAATAATATTGATAATAATATTAATATTTTTGGATGTCTGCACTCACTCAATCTAAACCAAACATATCTAATGCAATTGCCATTGTTGGGAGATTTGCAGCTGAACCTAAAGAAAATCACCTAATGGCAATAAAAAGAATATTGAGATATTTAAAGGGAACTATAGACTATGGTTTATGGTATCCTAACTCAGAAAATGTAGAACTTCATGTGTACACAGATGCAGATTGGGAAGGTTGCGTTGATGACAGAAAGAGTACCTCAGGAGGAGCAGTATTTCTTGGATACAGGTTGGTTGCTTGGACAAGTAAGAAGCAAAACTATATTTCTCAGCCAACATCAGAAGCTGAGTATGTAGCAGCCACATTGAACTGTTCAACAATGGTTTGGATCAAATAGATGATTAAAGACTTTGGAATTCAGATTGATTATCCCATTGTCATCTATTGTGACAACACTAGCACTATTAATATGTCCAAGTGATGACATTAAGTTTTGTCGTTAGTATACTTAAGTGAAAAACATGATAAAGGTCATCGGTATAGGCATAACTGATAGACAACATACATGCATAACCAATGAAATAACAATGCTTGAGTTAAAAATGCTAAGTATAGAATTGACCGACAAACACTGAGAAGTGTTGAACTGACAACAAAGCATAAAGAACATCACTGACGGTATAGTTTTTTTGAACATCACCGATAGAATAGAAAAGGAAAGGAACCTGATGAATAGTTTAGAATAGGGACACCAATGGAGCAAAATACTGACAGAGCAGCCTGACCATCATAACCGATAGTTAGTTACAAAAATCGCAAAAAGTGGATCTGACTTTCCACGTCAGATAAAACATTGTAATTCTATTTATAGGATTTTAATTTGTTTTAAAACATTACTTGAGGATCAAGAAAGCATATTGTAAATGTTTTAAAGCGTCCTAACGGATCTAAAACATAACTAACTAAAGATCAAGAATCAAGAATGGCCCTAGAAACTAGTATATATAGATTTTCAATCATTTGTAATAGGTAATGAGTCGATAAATAATTGTAGCCATGGAGAGAATCTAAGCAGAAGAAGTGAATTCATGCAAAGTTCAGAAATAGATTATATCAGTTATTAAGAACATAAACAAGGCTACTGACGAGCAAAGACAAGGTATTATTCAAATCATTCGAGGTGATTACATATACATTGTAAGCTTTACAGGATCTTTTATCAGTAATTAGAGATTGCATATACTATCAGATCAACATTTATATTGTAGTTTCATTCTAGCAAGTGCATCACATTAGAAATCCTTTTGTAGAAGGTGGACTTAACAGTTCCTTGATAAATCTATTAATGGAGTACACACCTAACGGTGTTGCTAAAGCTCCAAATGAAGTAGATCCTAATAGGTCTCCACTCTAATACTCCTAACAGGATAGATCATCAAAAGTGATCAAATTGTAAGCCTTAACAGGCTCCCTTCTTATCTGCAGATAGTGAAGTTTTGTGGCTAGACATCCCCACTGCATTTTTTACTTCCTAACATGAGTTTTATGCGATATCATATCATTTGTTATGTGTTATTTATTTTCATGTATGTTTCTTGAATGTTTACACATGTAAAGAACTTATATTATGATTTCACATACATAAAGAAAGATGAATAGATAGATAGGTTAAAATACAGAACTGATGACACAAAGGTTAATGGGAAAATCACATAAAAAGTTTTAGAGGTACTGATTCACCCCTCCCCTCTTAGTACATCATTCCGATAAATCCAAAAATTGGTATCAGAGCTAAGTCTCTTTCTTGAAAAGCTTAAAGACTTAAGAGAAAAGATTAATACAATGGAAAAGTACATACTGGACAAGACTATTGAGAATGAGCAGTTACAAATTCAGATTTACTATGAGCAGCATGAGAAAGTTGCTTGATGAAAGAAAGATCATGGCAACTAGGATTAATGAGAAAGATTATCAAGAAGAGGAGATCCCAGATTACTTCAACTCAGCTGAATCCACTACAAGAAAATCATCAGACACATTAGTAGAAGAGATCAAAATTCTACAAGAAGTCAATCTACATATGACAGAGAAAATCAAGATGCTAGAAATCGGTCAAGAGACTCAGATGGTAAAAATGATTGATTTCATGAATGATTCAAGAAAAGCTGAATCAGAGAGAACATTGGCTATTGATGATAGGAGGAAAATCACTGAGAAGATACAAGAAAAAGAATTAGAGATTCAAAGACTTACTAATCATCACCATGAGATTACTAATCAGATTATTCTTATGAGTGGGTGTGTGCACCAAGTTGTGGACCAAAAAGGGGGGTATAAGTGGACACATTTTTTCTGAAATTGGGTAAACCTGAACTTGGAACAGGAGTTTGAGGGTCATGCACTCAAAATAAGAAGATGTGTAAAAAATAAAAATTGTAGTACTCTGACTCTAGTTTCTAGAACACTAATTTTTTTTAAAACTCGATAAGATTAAGAGGGTCTAACCTTGCATGCATGAAAACATGTTCCTCATTTTTTTGGAAAAACATAACATAGTTGTTTCCATGTGCGGTACAAAAGGTATAGTTATATTCAGTATTTTTAAATACCTTTTGTAGTATGATAGGTAAGAGTGAGATCTAGAAGTTGTGTATTTTTCTATAATTTTTTGATGAGTATTTTTTTTTTTGTGATTTTTTGAAGTGGTCGCATCCTAAAATTTTGGTACCTATTCGTGCGCTGGGTATAACTTGCATCAAAATAATTGAAAATGAATTTTTTTTTTTAAAGTGTATAGAATCAAGTTTAGAACAATAATGTGTAATTTGATTAAGTATTTAAAAATTTATTAAAAAAAAGGTAGACATATGTCTGTGAGTACAATCAAGACACTCGTAAAGAAAATTAAAGTTTACGATGCTAATGTTGTCCAAAAATAGAAAAATTTATATGGTTAGAAAGATAAGAAGACATATGAGATTATGCTAAAAATTATAAAGCTACCTAGTTGAAAAATCGTAAACCTGATGAAGGTAAAGTCAAGAAATCATCTTACAAGATAAAAAAAAAATGTCTAAAAGAAAAAAATGGAGGGAAAATGAGATTCCAAGCCTTTGGGTCATTTTTCAAGCCTCTTCTCGAGCCATAACCCGACTGGGTTCTGAAAAGACAAAAGTAATTCAAAACCCAATTGGGTTCTATAAAGAAAATAGTACTTTAAAACCCGATTAGGGTCTGAAAAGAAAAAAGTACTTCAAAACCCGATCAGGTTTTGAAGAAGTAAAAACTATTCATTTTATTTTCCATAACTATATATATATATATATATATATATAGAGAGAGAGAGAGAGAGAATATGTTTGAAATGTTGAACCATCAGAAGCACAGAGCGTGACATCTGGATTAGCCAATGCTTCGCTTGAGATTTTCTAAAGTAACCTAATCTCCTCTTCTGCACTCTCACTTTGTTTTTCTTTCTCTACACTCAAGATTTCAATCTCTTTTTATATTCTTTGAATTGTTCCCAATTGGTTCTCACTCTCTACATGCAATGATGTAATTTTTTGTCTCAGGGCTTGGATAATTTGACCAAGTTGATTTTCCCTATCTTCTCGCAATAATCTCATCTCTTCTTGCAAATTTTTCAATAATTCCAAATTATTTCTCACCCTCTACCGTAAGTATTTTGTTTTCTTCCTTCACCCCATGAAGTTCGTATAAAATACATGTATGGTAATCTTCATAGTATTTAGGAGGCACAGATTGGTAACAATTCGAGCAGTAGGAATCAGAAAATGCACACCCTTCTTCACCAAACTATATAGATGGGCAACTTGAAATATATCTGGAAGTAGAGTTTCTTCCTTCGCTTCAGGACATTGCAAATTAGACAAAATTTTATGCTCTTCCCTCCAATAAAACATCTTATTTAAATAGTCATCCATGAATTTTTCTAAATGGTCGATTGGTTTCCTTTGCTTCTTTCAATGCCCATCCATGATTTTTCTGCAACCTTCCAACCTTTCGTACATATTTATTACAATTTAATACCCTCCTAGTACATAGGTGTTTCAAGTGAGTGAAATTGTACTCTCTCTCTCTCTCTCTCTCTCTCTCTCTCTCTCTCTCTCTCTCTCTCTCTCCTTTTTTCTTTGTTTTCANTGTTCTCTCTCTCTCTCTCTCTCTCTCTCTCTCTCTCTCTCTCTCTCTCTCTCTCTCCTTTATTCTTTGTTTTCAAAACCCGATCAGGTTCTGAGTAATTAGGAACACAGAGCCGTTATGTTCTCATAACCCGATTAGGTTCTGTGGAATTAGGATCTTTGTTTGGTTCAACGGTCTTAAAACAACCATTGCAAGTTGTTTAGAGGTCCCAAAACTATTTTCTTTTGTTTTACGATAGGAATAGACAGGTTTGCACTTGTTTGCATGTTTTTCTTTGCAACGATTGAAAATTATGGTTTATATTTGTGTTTGTAATGTTATTTTATCATTGTAAGTTGTCATTTCAAGAAAATGGTTAATTTGTTCTTATTTTTTGTATTTGATGTTCACATGATATTATTTGTAGGTTCCATTCAATATGAACAATGGGAAAGAACAAAAGAGGAACAATTGAACAACAAGAGAAATAAAAGGAAAGACAAAGGGGGCGCATGAGGAGAATATGACAAGGTACATCATCAAATGCAAGCAATGTAAGTGATGAAAATGTTAATTTCACAAATGCACAATTTCAATTCGATGGCATTAATGAACAAAATGGACATAATGAAAATGAAAATCATCAACATACACCAATTGAATTGATGGGGATAAATGCACCTAATTCATCTAATGAAAATGTAGAGCATGCAACTGTGTTAACACCTCCTAGAATAATTTGTAGAAAACCAAAGTTTCTAATTAACATTGATGAAAATATTTTGAGCCCAATGCATGGTAAAATGTCAGAAAGAAATTGTAGAAGAATTACTAAAAATATTTAGAATAACTATTTTAAAAAATTAAATCAAAGTGGAAGATGTCAAGTAGTTGTTGAAATGATTAAGAATCTAAAATTTAGAGAGACAATGAAAATTGTGGGGTTGAGAACATCTAAAAATAGTACTAAGAGAACCATTGTGAGGAACCTATTCAATGTATACCAGTCCATTGGTTCAAAATCATGTAGTAAAGATGCTAATGTTACTCAACGTGTCCTCGCATAAACTATAATGGGAAAGGAAATGAAAAAATCTCGTATAGTAAGAAAAATAAGTAAGTCATTAAGGATAGGTAGATCAACATTATGAAGAGCCTTACAAAGGCGAGAGGGTATTGAGGATCCAAACACTAATTCTCTTTGGTCATTCTCGGGTAGACTCCCACACAAGGACAAGGTTATCGTTGATGCATTGAGATCATTAATTGAAAATTTTTGGCATGACAACACAAGGGTTTCACCAAGCTAAAGAGACGTTGTTAGGAGGAGAATCAAATCTAAAAATCATATGCCACATCCAAAACAATTTTTGGATATGACACAAACACAATTTTATGAAAGATTCCTCCAAAGCTTTCCTCAAATTAAAATTAGTCAGAGAGTTTTTAAAATGAAAAAACCCTTTTACATCAAGGTTAATCATGCGCACACTACATGTTGTTGCAGGGTACATATTGAATTTTCCATTCATTATGATATATATCATCATGTCTATTGTACTTTGCACACTAACACTATTTTGCAAGAATGTCATCTTCAAGCACCTCCTATGTCATCAAGAGATTTATGTCAAGTGTATTATGCAATTGAGATGATGCTTGCATTTATTATAAGATGATGTGTATGAATGGATCTTGTAGTGCATATGGTGGTATGAGAAATTTGCAGATATGTCACCATCTAGAGAGCACAAATGAGATTGGAAATACACTAGTTTCTTCTGGAAAACACAAGATAGTAACTTATGGTCTAAAAGATGGAAAGTAACTTAAGATGTGTGAGTTAGTGAAAAATGATATATGCGTAGCTGATTTTATGAAGATATTTAAAGAGCAACTAGTTTATTAGTACATACATCATTCACATAGAGCTAGGTAGTTGGATGAGAAATTCAAGATATGTAAGGACACTTTTCCCCTTGGTACTATTGTCTCCATTATTGATTTTTCTGAGAATTATACACTTAAACCTTAGAATGAAGTGCAAGAAGTGTATTACCATTCTATACAAGTGACGATCTTTGTACATATAGTATTCTTGCATTCACATGATAGCACAGATGCAGATAGAAAGGTTTTAAGAGAGTATCACTTCTACATGAGTGATGATCACACACATTTATCAGAGTTTGTGCAAGGTTTCTTCCAAGTTTTCTATGTTAATTTAAGGGAAAGAGGTATTGAGTACAACCAACACATAATATGGTCAGATAATTGCACCTCACAATTCAAGAATGCAAGGATGTTCTATTTATTGAGTAGGATGCACGTGACAAGTGGCGTTCAACATTATTGGAATTTCATGAAGGCAGGGCATGGAAAAGGTGAGCATGATGGTGTGGGTGCATGTGTAAAAAGAGCTCTTGCCAGAGAGGAATTGAAGTATGAAGGTGGTACAGAGTTAATAAATTCACAAACAATTATGCGATGGTGCAACTCTACGATGGGAATAGGTAATGAAGTTAATAGTTTTTTTTGGTTGATAAATGAGTCTAACATTGGAAACTATCTATATTGTTGTACACTTACAGGATCAAGTGACATGCACTCATTTAGAAGTTCAAATGCAGCATCATTGGGTATTTATACTAGATTAATGGTATGTTTTTTCTTGTCTTGTATGAATTTTGCGTCGGAGGAATGTGAATCAAAAGAGTGGGTTGACGAATGGTCTTATACACCTTTGCAACCACTTGATACATATCAACTTCCTAGAGAACTACAATTAAGCCAGTTTGAAGCATCGACAGATTTTGATCACATATCTGACCTAGTTGAAGCAAGTAGTTTCTCAATTTATTCTTCAATTTATTTCTCAATTTCTCAATTTTGTAAGTGTTTAGGGTGTTAACTTATCCCTCTATAAATTGTAGGTCATGTATATGCAGTTGTTGTGGATGAGAACAATGAGGAATGTACTGATTACTTTTTGTGTCGTTGTATTAAGGGAAAAAAGAAATTGACAACTACAGTCATTGATGGAGAGGATATTGGATACCCAATAGGATCCGTTGTTGTGACAAGGACATGGCTTAGAAGGTATGCAATCAAAATATAATGTGTTCTTGTTTGACTACTTTGAGACATCCTATCATCATTATATTACACTTTTTATGTTGAATTTTGTATTCATTTATGCTTCTATGAAATGCAAGTACCCTATCGCAAAATCCAAGAATCGGTTGTTTGAGGACTATGAGACACAGACATATTTTGCATTACTCGAACCTTATTGTTGCAACAAATATTAAATTGATAAAGTTAACTGGTAGACCTTGTAATAAGAATTTATGGAAACTTTGTGAATCTGAACACGAGGCAATACATGACACAATAAGGGTTAGAGCCGATCCAGAAGGTTGGCTCAATTAGTTATGGGCCATCATGAAGAATTGTTCTACAAATGGTAGAATTATTTTGATGATTTTGATTATAAATTTTGTGAAACAATCTAACTTTGCTTTTTTGTAAATATAAATGACTATGAAGTGGTCCACATGCATATTTGGAGACCATATTTTGTATATTGAAAGAAGATAAAATTGTATATAAAAGTGGCCATGGGTTGATTTGTATATACCGAGGTTCCACAATGGCTCATGTGGTGGATATCTCATGTTTATGTAAATTTTAATAATGGTTCATGTAGTGGATATCATGTTTCTCTAAATTGTAATAATGGTTCATGTAGTGGATGACTTGATGATGGACCAAAATGATTCTAAAGGTTTTACATGGTTGTTTAGTCCAATTAGAAGTGTTTACAATAAGTCTCCMTGRTGCATAATGTAGTGGTGATTAATMTTTTCTTYRTAGTTTAATKAMTTATTTCTTCTTTKCTTGATAACACCTCCTTCAATCTCACATCTCTCTTAGACCTACTAGACTCCACATCTTAGATCTCCATTCAATTTTTCAAACTCAAACCATTCATTTATGTTTCAACTTCATGTCATGCATTCCCATGCAATAGACATCTTCAACCTCAACCATCAACTATGCTTCCATTGGTGATCCTAACTCCCCTAAGGATCCAAAACCATTCCATTCATCCATTCCCCAACATCTCAACTCATTCTTGTATGCATTTTTATCTCCCTTCTCCAAACTGTCCCAACTAGTATAGTTTACTAGTACAGTAGTGAGGATTTTTAAATCCTTTCTCAAAATCTTTCCAATCAAATTTGAAACCTAATTACACATTAGAATACCTTTTTTCAAGATTCATAATATATCTCAAGATCAACCCTATGTGTTTTGGACCAAGTAACTTAAAACTACCTCTGCCACTGAACTAAGAGGGCTAATTCGACCAATTTTACAAAGCAACCATGCTTGTTTCTCAACACCATACTTTGAGACTTTCAATAGTATCATAAAATGATCACTCACTAAGGATTCCACCATAAATTTGTTCTTAAGAACATTCACAACCATGGCAGACTGAAGTGTCCCCAAGGTTCACTAAGCAGGATTGAGCAGTGATCTTCTTAGGCTTTTATCTCAGACCTCGTGAGACATATGACTAAACCATCAGATGATATAGGACCATGTTACCAAGGCCTACAATAACCTCTCTCCATTCTGGGAGATTTCACTTTGTTTAAAATTAGTAGGGAAATCTCTGTTAATGCCAAAACTTGTAGTGGTGCTTAGTTGAAATTTGCACCATTGGGTATCTTTCAAACCATGAGTCCCAGCATCAAATTGCATGCTCCATTGGCTCCAACTGGCCAGGTAAATGCTAGTAACAACCCTGTTTCTCCCATGGATTCACTAGAACATTCACGACCATGGAGGATTGAAGTGTCCCCAAGGTGCACTAAGCACGATTGGGCAGTGATCTTCTGAGGCTCGTATCTCAGACCTCATGAGATGTATGAGTAAATCATAAGATGATATAGGACTGTGTTACCAAGGCCTAAAATAACCTCTCTCCATTCTAGGATATTTGACTTTGTTTAAAATTGGCAGGGAAATCTCATTTGATGCCAAAACTTGTAGTGGTGCTCAGTTGAAAGTTGCACCATTGGGTATCTTTCAAACCCTGAGTCCTAGACAACCCTATTTCTCCCATGGATTCACTAGAACATTTGATACCATGGTAGACTAAAGTGTCTCCAAGGTGCACTAAGCATGATTGGGCATCGATCTTCCAAGGCTCATATCTCGTACATCGTGAGACATATGAGTAAACCATCAGATGCTAGAGGACCATGTTACCAAGGCCTACAATAACCTCTCTCTATTCTAGGATATTTGACTTTGTTTAAAATTTGTAGGGCCATCTCAGTTGATGCCAAAACTTGCAGTGGTACTTAATTTAAGTTACACCATTGGGTATCTTTTGAACCGTGAGTCCTAGCGTCAAATTGTCTGCTCCATTAGCTCCAATTGACTGGGTAAATGCTAGTGACAACCCTGTTTCACCCACAGAGTCACTAGAACATTCGCGACCATGGTGGACTGAAGTGTCCCCAAGGTGCACTAAGCATGATTGGGAAGTGATCTTTCGAGGCTCGTATGTTGGACCTTGTGAGACGTATGAGTAAACCATTAGATGCTATATGACCATGTTACCAAGGCCTACAATAACCTCTCTCCATTCTAGGAGATTTGACTTTGTTAAAAATTGGTAGGGCAATCTCGCTTGATGCAAAAACTTACAGTGGTGCTCAATTGAAAGTTGCACCATTGGGTATCTTTCAAATCGTGAGTCCTAGCATCAAATCATCTACTCCATTGGCTCCAATTGTCTGGGTAAACACTAGTGACAACCCCTTTTCTCCCACGAAGTCACTAGAACGTTCGTGACCATGGCGGACTAAAGTGTCTCCAAGGTGCACTAAGCACGATTGGGAAGTGATCTTCCAAGTATTTTATCTCAGACCTCATGAGATTTATGAGTAAACCATCAAATTCTATAGGACCATATTACCAAGGCCTAAAATAACCTCTCTCCACTTTGGGATATTTGACTTTGTTTAAAATTGGCAGGGCAATCTCACTTGATGCCAAAACTTGTAGTGGTGCTAAGTTGAAAGTTGCACCATTGGGTATCTTTCAAAATGTGAGTCCTAGCATCGAATCATCTGCTCCATTAGCTCCAATTGGCCAAGTAAATGCTACTGATAACCCTGTTTCTCTGAGGGAGTCACTAGAATGTTCACGACCATGGCGGACTAAAGTGTCCCCAAGGTGCACTAAGCACAATTGGGCAGCGATCTTCCGAGGTCTGTGGGCATTGGGTAAACCATGAACAAAAATGTTTCTGCTCCGAGGATGATTTAGGATCATAATGTATCTGCATTTTTTATTTTATCAAATTTCAAGCAAACCTTCAAAGCACAAAGGGTACTCACAACCACATGTAAGGCATTGATAGTACATACAAACACTTGTAAGGCCTTATTATAGTCATGAATGTATGTAAGCAATGATTTCTAATACACATGAGGTAGTGATGACACATTTATGTATTCTTAAGCCAAATAAAATACTCTTGATACAATGTAGCACATAAATCACAAATTCAATTAAATCATGAAGTATATGTATACACATGAGTACAATGTAGCATACATGTAGGACATGAATTTACGTTATGAAGCATATACATGAACACCTAAATTAAATCATGAAGTACACTTGTGAACACACATAAATTTGCTTAATTCATGAGGCATACTTGTAGGACATAGATTATGAATCATACGCATGAATTCATTTAAGTCATGCACGAAGCCTGTCCACATGATTTTAGGTTATGAAGCATATACATGAATACACATAAGTACATTAAGTTATAAAGTAGACACATGAATATATGCAAGTCATGAAACAAGAATACATTTAAGGCATAAATCCTACACATGACTACACATACACAAATGTATTTACATACTAACAATGGAAAAGTTGGATTGAATATCAAGTTTCATATATATCTAAATGAACAATAATTGTGTACATATCAAAAAATGGCATACATGCCAAATCAATAATAGTGTTACAACAATGTGGCATCAAAAACAATAATAGCATACATATCAATACATGGCATACATGCCAAATCCATAATAGAGTTATAACAAATGACATCAACTATGTCCAGGTTGATATATACAATGTACAAATGTCACATGTACACACACACAGACACACAGACACACACACACACACACATACAAAATTTGGTCATTTAATGAACACAACTAGATTTATACAATGTCTCGATATATCAACGACTGCGGTGGATCATCAAAATCTAGCTTCTTCGCAGCAACACTTGGTTCACTAAATCTCTGCACAAGAACAATTCAAATGTTAAGCCATATATATTATCTTAGAATAATAGCAAAAAACATAAATATTGGGCTTTAATTTGCATATTGAAGCCTCAGTTGGATCTCTTATGCTTGGGCTGACTGATGAATGAAATGGGCTCCATAGTGGGCGAGAGGGACTCCTATAAAAATGGCCAGGAAAAGGAATGACGGGTAGTGGTGAAGGTTCCTACAACAGAAAAAATAATACAAAATACATGTTATAAATCAGAAATACTAAAAAATAAAAAATGCATGGACTAAAAAGAAAATACATATCGCAAATGGATCTCCTGTGCTAGGAAAGGGATCCATAGGAAATGGAGAAGGTTTCGCCTCATCTGAGGGAGCTATGACCAATTCCTATATGAAAATTCATATAAAATGACATACTAATAGAGGAACATGATTTCTAAAATATTTTGAACAAACAAGTATGCAATTGAAAGTAAATATGAAAATGTGTTACCTCCTCCCTGTCCTAAACATCAGCAATGTCTAGGAAATTCATCAGTTTAGTGAAACCCAATTGATTCTACATGTACACAATAAACAAGTCAAGTGCATTAATCAATATACACTACATTGAAATATTCATAATACATTTCAAAAAATATACTTAAATTAAACTTAATTACCTTTTTTGTTTCAATGTCCCCGATGATTTCTTCCTCTTTGCTAATGACCTTGAGCTTGGTGGGGTAGGCTAACAAAAACAAAATTAATGTAAGAGAAATAATATGATACCACATGTGTTCAATTAAAACTATAAACAAGAGGTGTGCGAAAAATGATACCACATAGCTCTCTAAGCCAAAGTCAATGGAAGAAAGGGTGGCATCCTCAATCTTAGAAATCTGAGCCCCTAACAAGCCCTATAAAACACCAAATAAATATATTTAAGAAATATTTTATAATGAAGATTATGATTCACTTGAATTCCATAAATGATCTATTATCACAAGTTTATAATCAAATTTTACAAACCATTATTACAATATAAAATTTTGAACTCTTCTTTCACACACAAGACTATTATTTAACAAATTTGTAGGCACAGTTAGATAAGGATGGTGGATTTCTTCGAGGATGAAGGGGTTTTGTGATGCATTCTACATGTGGGGGTCTATAGTGAAGTGTTTATGCAATTGGTTTGGCCTAGAGTGGATTGGAGAGGTCCTTTTGATCAGACCCTAGGTGTGTGATCCTAGAAGTGAGGGTTTAGTGGATAAGGCCATAAATAAAGGATAAAGCCTTGGAGAGTTTAAAATATGTTTTTTCCTTACACCTAGAAGGATTTTTTCAGCCTTTGGAGTCATGAGAGTAAGTGGAGCCAAGGGTTTCTTTGTAAATGAGGAGAATTAGGCTTAGTTTGGAGGTTAAATGAGTATTGGATCTTGGGTATGGTCCAAAGGAGTATATATTAAATCTTGGGGAGGATTTAAAGATCCCAAAAGGGTATCTGAATCATTTTTTAGTTTCCTTAGTTATTTGGGGAATGTTGGAGAAAAGGACAAAATAGTGACTGGTGTGGGCTACTAGCTTTGAGGGCTAAATGTGAGAGTTGGGTAAGGGATTGGTTATCCAGACTTAATGGGTTGTTGGAAAATGGTAGAAAGGCCATAAGGAGATTATTTATGGATTTGAAATGAAGGTTGAAGTCATGATTGAATATATGGTGATTGGGAAGCACTAGGAGCACTTAGGGTAGCCTAGAAGGTGAATCCTTGAGAGGGCTTTGGAAGTGAGAAATTGTTACAAATAGGAGATGGATTGTTGTCAGACATGATCAATGAGGTTGCCAACCACCACCTCTGCATAATATATGTTGGGAGTCTTTAGAAGGCCATGGAGGTGTATTGAAGGATTAAGGATAATCAAAATCAATGAATAATCAGAGATTGTGTTCATGATTTTGAACAAGAAATAAGAGTAAAAGAATGATTGTTGGATGTTCTAAATGATGTTCAAGGTTGATTCAGAAGCCAATAAGTGTTTGGTTGGGGTGTGAGTTTAACATTGGTTGAATTGAGTCCAAGGATGGATGGTGGGAATTCAAATCAATTTGAGTCATGATGGCTAGACAAGGAAGTGAATTCCTTGAGTTGAATTACATTAGAAAAAATTCTTTGACCATAAAGAAATAGCAAACAAACATACACTAAGTTACCACCATACAAAGTATTAAGATATGATATTTTCAAAATAATGTAGTATTCTATTTTAGGAATATTTATAAAACATTACCTCAGGTGTTTGAGCTACCCGTCTATGTGTACTATAACAAGCACTCCTTGGTGTGCTTGTACCACCAGCTGCACCCTACAATGTATATTATTCATATATCAATTTATATTCTTTTATACATAAAATTTTATTTACTTTTAACAAATTTAGGTAATTAATTAAAATATCATGTCAAAACATAAATTTAAACAAACCTGTGTCAGCTCTAAACTATACACCATTTACAACAGATCATCTATGAGGGACACATCCTCAGTAGTGGATGCCTGACATCTTTTTCTACAATGTACACATGAATGGGATGTCGAACCATCCAAACTCACCTGGCTATCTACCCCATCACATATACCATTACAAATATTGCAGATATGCTCAATAGGCTGGGCTGTCCCTAGAAATATATCTGATGATAATGGATCTCGCATGGGATGAGATGATCCTAATGGTGCATTTGATGGTGATGGACCTAGTGCAGGATGGGATGATCCTGATGGCGCATCTGATGAAGATGGAGGTGAAACTGATCCATCCTCTCTAACTAACTGAGTGCCATGCTAGATAATGACATGAGTCAATGATGCAGCTACATGAAGAGTCTACACTCCTTCACCACTACTGGGACCACAACATGAATGAGGGGTTTTCTCGCAGTATGCCTCCTCTCTTGTGGTGGGTTAATCCTATGCACCCCAGGTCTATCCTACGCAGAGCCTCTCCCTCTACCCTGGAACTCATGAAAGTCAAAGTAATTTGGATCCTAGCCAATGGTAAACTCACAGTATAGCTTCCTTAAAAAATATAAATGAACTTCATTATTATTACAAGGTGGTTGGTCAAATACCATGTACCACTTATCCAAAAAATCTGATTTCATCTCCCTATGAACACACCAATGTATAGGAAATTATTTTGTATTAATTTGGAGGGAATTGCTAGTATTAGGATCAGTGAAAAGGGCACATATGTCACATTTTTCTATGCCTTTTCTTTTCACATCCTCATAGGATAAACCATCTGCATAAAATGTATGACACCTATCCCTCCATGAACACCATTTTCTCACCTCTTCTGACGCTTCATTTGCACTATTGGAAATTTTTTCTAATGTAGTTGTGAGGGTAGAGTGATGTTGAAGACCAGAATCCTTCAATCTATTGACCAATATATTAATTTGTTCACTATTTTGGTTAAGGCATTGCACAAGGTCTTCTTGTGATGCATCTACATGACCTAATGACACATGTGGAGGGCGTATGGGTGGCGATGGTTGTGGAGGAGGAGAATTTTGTGGAGGGTTTACAGGTGGAGATTATGGCTAAGGGGGTGGTGAGGGTTGTTGAGGGTTTACAGGTGGTGATGATGGTGCTTCTACGGGGGTTGGTCTTTCATTTTGTTTTTGTCTTTTTGGATTTTTTGATGAATCTGGAATGAAATTAATAAAAGAAAACCAAAAATCAATAAAATAACCTAATTTGATTACAATTGCAAAATAAACAATAAAAACAAACAAACTTACCTTTGTTACGGGGTGCCATTGGTTGAAAATTTCAATTAAATTGTGTTTTGTGCAAAACACGATCAGGTTTTGCTACTGTTTAACCACCTCCATGCTTCTGCTCTGCAGTTTAGGCATTAAAAAATGGCCTAAGCCGCAGGCTATTCTATTTTTGTTATGTTTCTCATAACCTGATCAGGCTATGATAAATATCTCATAACCTGATCGGGTTATTAAAAAACCAATGAGCCTCATAACTTGATCGGGTTATGAGAAATTCCTCATAACCCGATCGGGTTTTGAGCCACACACAATTTTTTATAATATACTTTAGGCTTGGTTTACCAAGCCTAGAATGATTTCAAAATTTTAAGAACCCGATCGGGTTATTGAAAATTTGAAATTTTTTTAAAGGTGTGTCCAGTTTTTTGGTCCATAACTTGGTGCACACACCTGAGTCAAGAAGAAAACAAATTAAATACTGAACTCATTGAAAGAATACAGATCATCGGTGAGCTAAGAGAAGAGAATGAGAAGCTAAAGTATGAAGTCAAAATTTAGAATCAGTACAATGAATTAATCAAGAAAGCTGAAGATAACAATAAAAGAATAGATGATTTCCTTTACGGACAAAGAAGAGTCAAAAATTACATAGGAATAGGGTACATTGACATTGGAGAATCATCTAATCAATCAGATCAAAGGAATGTTAATGCAACTCCAAAAACCAAGAAGTTGTCATGCAATCACTGTGGAAAAACAGGCCACACCTCAAACATTTGCAGAAACAAAATGAAAGGTATTCCTCAATCACAATCTACTTTCATTGGTAATTGTTATAAATGTCACAAGAAAGTAAACAAGGCATTTGAATGTAGATCCAAGGTGACAAATCAAAAGAAGGCAACCTACATGGACAAATATTTTCCTACCTACAAAATGAGTGGACATACACATCAGGAGTGCTGGAAAAATAACAAGAAAGCATGGACACCAAAAGAACCTGATAATGGCTACAAACCGACAAGATTCAGTAACTCATATGTTTGGGACTATAACACATGGGTAAATTGCATAGCATGTCGAAGGTATGGTCATATATCTGCCAACTGTATGAGAAAATGGACTAGAAGACCAAGAGGATGATTCAAACCAGGTATGGCATGTTTACATTGTCATAAGGTTGGACATGTGATAAAATATTGCAAAGATGGACTGACAGAAATAAGCACTTATCCCAATGGAAACACCATTGATGACATCAAGAAGATGAGAAACAAGATGTGGGTAAAAGACACAAACACTGAAGGTGCTAGAATGAGAAATGCAAATGATGATGCCCCATCCAATGGATCTGGTGGCATCACTATCTCCAACTAAATTGCATAAGTATGGAACTGCATTATGACAAGTTATATTATGCATCAGTTCCATTACACATTGATAATATTGGAAAAATTAGCATTATTGAAGGTACACTATATTGTTACTTGTAATATTGTTGAAAAACAATTCCCTCGGTTAATGGTCACAAATAAGCATTAGTGAACACACATAGTAAATTTGGCACTACTTACCAAAATGTATCGGGCATTACACAAAAGCCAAGTCACTTAGTGTAACCGACAGACATCGGTGATCGTTGAGCCAATAGAATTTGTCGTTGCCATTTTACTGATAATCATCTATGAAAACACCAAAGCTACTAGCTATGCCAAAATATTGTGCCTACACCGAAGATGTTATTTATGCCTCAACTGACAAACTCAATCTTTGTATACCGACAAGTCGTTGGTTATTAATGACAACTTAGGGTACAAAAGTTATAAAAGTGTGACGGAAGAAATTATTTTGCACCTATGATTTTTGAGCAAGAAAGCAGAGCCAAGTAAAGCGATTGAAGAGAAGATTGAAGTTTGACCTCAACAAGATTCAAACACTACTCAACATATTCATGAGAAAATCACAAAGATTCAGTAAGTACCTACAGTCACCAACCGCACTGTTTATTTATGGAAAGCCCTAAAATTTGAAATACGATGGCATCTACTTCAAGAATAGAAAAAATGAAAGAGGATAAGAAGAAAATGATTAATCTTATCAGCAATAGTACTTGTGTTGAACCTAAATACAAGTTACACCTAGAAATTGCATTGCAACCCGATGATTCTGGTGCATTCTCCAGAATCCCACCTAGGGTTTTGCTGGTAGAGGACGTAAGGTCCTATATTCATTGCAAGATCTCAGAATTAGGAGATCTAGACCTGGACAATTCCTATAGGGCTCTATGTGATGAGTCTAGAAAGATGAAAGAAGAGCACAAGCATCTAGAAGTGAAAGGTCTGACAAATGTGGTACACTTTCCTAGGGTTTTTAAGATAGCATGGATATAGATAGTTCTCAGTAGAATGCATAACCAGACATTATGGCTTAATGAGCCTAAATGAATAAAAAAATATCTTATTCATGTGGTTATTGGATATCCCACAACCGACAAGCCAAAAGGTCACAAGAACCCATCCTTGAAAGATGTAGAAAATTTGACAAGTGCAAAATTAGACAAGATAGGTCTCAAGGTTAACACCATCACTGACGAGGAACTTAAGTTTGGTGCATGTGTGATAGGATATAAGATCTTTTAGGCCAGCAGAATGAACAACATAGCAAGCATTGCTATGAGCACAGTCTACAAGATCATGAAAGAAGGAAAGAAGATGGATCTTGCAGAAATACTGTTAACTCAACTTGAGGAGAACATGAACACCATAAGGTCTTCAAGGACAAACACTTGTAAGTTTGGTTCTCTAATTATGTGCATATTATTTTACTCAAGAAAACTTTCCTTCCATAGGAAAAGTAGTATGGGACACAAGAAAACTAGTCACCATAGAGATACGTGAGCACATAGAATCATTAGGTACAGATTTTGATGACCTAATGAATGAGTATTTAAAAGGATTTAAAGAAAATATGCAAGCTAAAACTAGGATACCTGAGAGTTTGATAGAAGAGAACATGGATGACATATGTTTTATGGTAGATATTGACTTTACCTACATCAAACCAGCAGTACCTAGACAATCTTGGTTGTCACCATTAGATTATGAGATCAAAACAAGACAAGCTAACAAGTGCATCTAGGCACTATTGAATGAACCAATGAACAACAAGTAACAAAGATTTGGCACTTATGAAGAGGACAAACCAAAAATCAAGTCAGATCTTATTGTAAAGAAAATTGTAAACAAGAAGAATAAGATGGTAAAGGACTTAACCAATAAATTTGTAGTTATAGAAGAAGGTGAAGAGGAAACATAAGGAAAGGAGGAAGAAATCGAGGGCCAGTCACCCATTGGTGAAGATACAGAAAAGAGTGATATAGAGGCTAAATAGTCAGATTCACTACCTCATCCTCCACCCAAGAAATCAAGAACAATTCCTTCTTCAAGGACAAGAAGCAAAACTACAAAGGAAGCAACTCCTTCACTGCTGAAGAAAAGAAAAGTGCAAAACTATAAGAGGAAACCTGTCTCACCAAAGGAAAAATAGACCAAACAGAGGAAGTTGAATAGAACTAGAGAAGATCTAGAAGACTCAGCTATGTATGAAGCTGACATAGATGTGCAAAAAGGGAAAGAACCATTGATTCCAAAGATAATTGATGAAATATGTAAAAACATTTTAGAATCACCATCTATCTCTGATCCTAACATTAGGAAATGGTTAAAATTTGATCCAGAGGATCAAAACAAATTGAAGAAGCTATAATAGCTAAAATGTGCAAACACCATTATGTTCCACTTCAATTATTAGAATATGACGTTCCCAAGGAACTAACAGAGAGATTGTCTACAAGATGGACATTTACACTTTACCAAGAAAAAGAGATAAGAGAAAGAGTACTTGTTACTCTTATGCTTTCTGATTCAACAAAGGAAGAGATAAGGGAAATGATGAAAAAATATGAAAAGGAATTCTCACCCAAAATGAGAGCATAGAAATTTCTCAAGGGGAAGTTAATTGAGCTAGATTAAGACAACATTAAAAAGTGGTGCAAGATACTTAACAAGCCCACTAAGGAAGCTAGCCCGGAGAAAGAACACATCATCATCAAAGATGTACATGATGACTCATCAGTGGAATTGGACAAAGAAGAGAGTGATAAAGAAGGCCTCAAACATATTGAAGTTATAGATGAGGTTTGGCCCGACACTACTCTTGACAAAACTCAGAGCGAAGAAAGCCAAAATCCACCAAGCCCAATTCACATTGTTTTGAATGATAAAGAAGAAGTTACAAAAGAAGAATTGACAATAAAAGGTAACTTAAATGAGGATGTCAATGCTGAAACATGGTTAGATAATGTCACTAATGAAATTACAGGAAAAGACCCTACAGCATAAGTGCAAAAAGATGAAGATATCACTGTTGCACAAGGTAATACCAATGGACAAGAAACACTTAATACCACTGCAGAGGTAAATCCACCGACCAACATGAAAATATTAATAGAAGCTATTGATATTGATTCAAGTTAAGAGAAATCATCCAAGAAATATGATGATATACCAAAGGACACAGGTAATGAAGAAAATAAGGATGCATAGGACACATAGAAGGATACAGACACAAAGATGAAAGATGCAACCGACACTCAGCAAAAGGTGTCTACTGACAAGGATAAAGAAGGAGATATTAAAATAGATGATACATTGAGAAAGGATGAAGAAAAAGAAAAAATTAAAGAAGTTAAGCAAGATGATAGAATTAAACAAAAGGAAGAAAAATCTATTGATACACCGAAGACCAATGAAGAGATGTCTTCACAAAACCAGCAGGTGGACTCTGAACAGAAGCAACAAGAAGCTTCATCTTATTGACCTTAACCTACCAAATAAATCCAATATCATGATCTACAGATGGTAGTTCGCCAATATATCTCTGAACAGAAGAAGAAGAAGAAAGACATCTTGGTAGTAACACTTGATGAGGTAATTGAAATACCCAAGTGGGATGTATCTACTTTGGACACTGAAGCACTTCAAAAGTTTGGACTGATATGCCAAAGAAAAGCTATACATGAGAAAATGTAAAAGGCACATAGGGAAGCCCAAGCACTTGATAAAGCTAGGGATATACTACATCAACTTGTTCCTGATACAAAAGTTGAAGATGACATATCAGTCATGGAGAAAATTGCAGCTCTTACCGACACCATCACTACTCAGAGTGTAGATGCAGAGTAGGCCATGGAGGAACGGGCAGAGAAGAAGTATCAACACAAAATCATTGAGAAGAACAGCCAAGAAGTTCTAGAGAACAAGGTAAAGCTATTTGAATTTGCAAGTCAATTAGAACCTATGATTGCAAAATCTATTACCTTAGTTCAAAAATTGTGCACACTTGAGAATTTCATGAAGGAGAATAGTGAAAAGTTGTCCCCGCTAGATTCAGATTTGACAGCGAGTGCACAAATTTTAACCTTTGATCCAAACACTATAAAATTGCATCATGAAAAGATCATAGAGGTAAACAGATTAAGACAAGAGATATGGGATGTAGAGACATAGTTTAGAAATGAGGTTACCGAGCTACAGGCTCACATATTGCCAAACCTCACCACTTTGCAACACCACATTACAGATGCAAGAAATCTAATAGTAACCCCAAAGATGTCTGTGGTAGATAGCATCTACAATATGCATGTGAGGATATCACTTGAGCACATGGCACTAGAGAAATTAAAGGAGAAATGGGAGAAGATGATGGAGGAAATAAAAGCCTCACACTCACACATTTTTGAAAATTTTTAAGCACCTTTGCCTTTACTATCAAAAAAGGAGGAATGAATAGTATATATGTATAATATACTACATTAGCAGAAAGAGAAAAGGATATGTATATTATATGTACAACATGAATATGTAAAAATAGATATGTACATAAAATCACACTTACCGACATATTTATAGGGGGTTTCATTTCATGACTAAAAGAAAAATGACTAAGGAAGAAGTATACACAAGTGTACATACTAATACATTAAGTATGTTGCACATATCAGTTTTTGATACTAATGTCAAAGGGGGAGATTGATGACGTTAAGTTTTTCCATTAGTATAATTAAGTAAAAAACATGATAAAGGTCATTGATATAGGCATAACCAACAGACATCATACAAGCATAACCGATGAAATAACAATGCTTGACATAAAAATGCTAAGTACAGAATTGACCGACAAACACTGACAAGTGTTGAACCGATGACAAAGCATAAAGAACATCACCGATGGTATAGTTCTTGTGAACATCACTAACATAATAGAAAAGGCAAGGACCCCAATGAATAGTTCAAAATATGGACATTGACAAAGTAGAAGACCGATAGACTGACAGAGCAACCCGACCATCAGAATCGATAGTCAGTTACAAAACCCGTAAAAAGTGGATTTGACTTTCCACGTCAGATAAAACATTGTAATTCTATTTATAGGATTTTGGTGCAGAGCACCCTAGGGTTTCTCACTCCAAGCCCTTGTAATGGTCAGAGTGATCATGGAGCAGATCACCGTTAGCAGGAAACTATCTTCCTAATCCCTAACAGCTCGTAACTCCTAGCACGAAGGCAGTTAAACAAACAAATCGATGACATTATACTCATCACACAGTCGCAGGAGATCAACGGTTAAGTGGAAATAGGGTGCGATGATGTGACGTTAGTGTATCATGAAGTCAGCAGATGCTCAGTGGTTAGGATGAAACAACTCGCGATGAAGCGACAAGGGTTATTGCAAAGTTGGCAGATGCTCAGCGGTTAACTTGAAACAGTTTGCGATGAAGCGACAATGGTTATCGCAAAGTCGGCAGATTCTCAGCAGTTAGGATGAAACAGATGGTGATGAAGCGACAATGGTTATCAAGAAGTCAGTAGATGCTCAGTGGTTAGGGTGAAACAGTTTGTGATGACGCGACAAGGCTTCTCACACAGTCGACAAAGATCGGCGGTTAAGTTAATAGCTGTGGCGACAATGTGACGACAGTGTATCGCTAAGTCGCGAGGTAATCGGTGGTTAAGTGAATTAGTGATACAATAATGAGATGACCGTGTGTCACATGATCGTAGGACAACAGGTGGTTAAGTAAATGAGTGTTGCGATAACGCGACAATAATGTATCGCAAGATCAGCAAGCACGGCTATTAGGACTCGTGACATTGCGACTAACAGTCAGAGTGAAGAAAATATGTTGACTTGTCAACATCGCAGAGGGAATTGGAAAAGTCAGTGACACGGAGGAAAATGATGTCTACGTCAACAACCATGCTAAGGAAGATCTTGATGATAGTTACAGGAGGAAGATGAAGAGCCGAGGCAGTTAGAATCCTCAGGTGGACAGGTAACCTAGAAACGGTTACAAATCAAGAAGAGGCCAAATATATAGGCAAGGAAGAAAACTTGTACGGGAGGTTGGATAAGTTAGAGACTGAGTAGACTAGTGAAGAAGATTCTAGTTTGCATTGTAATTTTCTGGTTTTCAATAAAGAATATTTTCCTATTTTTTCTGTGTGTGCTTCTATTGTGTGCAGACTTCTGTAGAGTAGGATTTTGAATTCGATCAAGTCTCATGGATGCTTTTTGACTCTTATAATCCATCCTATGGAGTATGACCATCAAGAAGCATCCCTCATGTATTTTTATTCTATTTTTGTGTTTGGGATTGAGAAGAGGCTAGTCAGAATTGTAGACAAGTCCTAGGCAAGCTAAATGGTCCAGCTAGGGAACTTGTAGGAGAGAGAGATAGTAGGAGAAGGTGCGTGACTAACTTTATTCAGTCATGGGGAGGAAGATAAGGAAGAGAGTGAAGCATTTCGGTGGGTAGGAAACCTAAGAGAGATGGAGTATAGAAATCCTTCCAGTTAGGGTCTGTGAGTAACCCTAAGAGACTCGAGTGGGAGTCTAGAGGATCCTGAAGTGAATAGGGTCGAAAGTGAGATTCCTAAGAGGGAGTAGGAATCTAGAAGAGAAAGGTGACCTCCCCATCAGATTGGTATCAGAGCCAAGTTAAAGATTTGGGTTTGAAATTTGTAGATGTTTCAAAGTACTGAGGAATCAGTAGGAGAATCA
>MU226225.1:949398-993456 GCA_018584345.1 Thuja plicata
ATGAGAATCCTTGTATCACTGGTTGTTGTTATGCTTATAACTATGGTTTGTATGGTAATATCTTGTTTATGGTTATGCTTGGTCATTTGCAAGATAATTCATAAGTTGGTCCAATAAAGATACATAGGTAATCAGTGTCCACATCAACAAATACTGTGTAAATAGTAATCTTAAGAGGTAAAACCTTCTTGAGTATTTATGGAGCTCAAAAATGAAGAAGGAACTCATCTAGCCCTTAGCAATTAGGCTTTTCTTGTCTCTGAATTAGTATTAGAAGGTACAGTTTTCACATAGACATTTCAAGCATTTTGATTCATACAAGAAAAATCCCTAACAAGGACTCGCGACATTACGACTAACAGTCAGAGTGAAGAAAATATGCTGACTTGTCAACATCATAGAGGGAATTGGAAAAGTCAGTGACACGGGAGAAAATGATGTCCACATCGACAACCATGCTAAGGAAGATCTTGATGACAGTTACAGGAGGAAGATGAAGAGCCAAGGCAGTTAGAATCCTCAGGCGGACAGGTAACCTAGAAACGGTTACAAATCAAGAAGAGGCCGAATATATAGGCAAGGATGAAAAATTGTATGGGAGGTTGGAGAAGTTAGAGACTAAGTAGACTAGCGAAGAAGATTCCAGTTTGCATTGTAATTTTCTGGTTTTCAATAAAGAATAGTTTCCTGTGTTTTCTGTGTGTGCTTCTATTGTGTGTTGACTTTTGTAGAGTAGGATTTTGAATTCAATCAAGTCTCATGGATTCTTTTTGACTCTTATAATCCATCCTATGGAGTGTGACCATCAAGAAGCATCCCTCATGTATTTTTATTCTATTTTTGTGTTTGGGATTGAGAAGAGGCTAGTCATAATTGTAGACAAGTCCTAGGTGAGCTAAATGGTTCGGCTAGGGAACTTGTAGGAGAGAGAGATAGCAGGAGAAGGTGCATGACTAACTTTATTTAGTCATGGGGAGGAAGATAAGGTAGAGAGTGAATCATTTTGGTGGGTAGGAAACCTGAGAGAGAGGGAGTATAGAAATCCTTCCAGTTAGGGTCTGTGAGTAACCCTAAGAGACTCGAGTGGGAGTCTAGAGGATCCTAAAGTGAATAGGGTCCAAAGTGAGATTCCTAAGAGGGAGTAAGAATCTAGAAGAGAAAGGTGACCTCCCCATTAGATTTTAATTTTTTTTAAAACATTACTTGAGGGTCAAGCAAGAATATTTTAAATATTTTAAAGAATCCTCACGGATCTAAAGAATAACTAAATAAAGATCAAGAGCAAGTTGTAAACCTTGGATCTAGAGTTACTATGAAAAGAGTGAATCAAGAATGGACCTAGAAACTAGTATATATATATGTTCAATCATTTGTAATAGGTAATGAGTAGATAAATGATTGTAGCCATGGAGAGAATCTAAGCAGAAGAAGTGAATTCATGCAAAGTTCAGAAACATATTATATCAGTTATCAAGAACACAGACAAGGCTACCGAAGAGAAGAGACAGGGTATTTTTCAAATCACTCAAGGTGATTACATATACATTGTAAGCTTTACAGGATTTGTTATCAGCAATTAGATATTTCATATACTATCAAATCAACATTTATATTGTAGTTTCATTATAACAAGTTCATCACATCAGAAATCCTTTTGTAGAAGGTGGACTTAACAGTTCCTTGATAAATATCTTAACAGAGTGCACACCTAACAGGGTTGCTAAAGCTTCAAATGAAGTAGATCCTAACAGGTCTCCAATCTAATACTCCTAATAGGGTAGATCATTAGAAGTGATCAAATTGTAAGCCTTAACCAGCTCCCTTCTTATTTGCAGATAGTGAAGTTTTCTGGGTAGAGACCCCCACCGCAGTTTTTACTTCCTAACAAGAGTTTTCTGCGATTTCATATCATGTGTTATGTGTTATTTATTTTCATGTATGTTTACAAATGTAAAGAACTTATATTATGATTTCACAGACATAAAGAAAGATGAACAAATAGATAGGTGAAAATACAAAACTGATGACACAAAGGTTAATGGGAAAATCACATAAACAATTTTAGAGGTATTGATTCACCCCTCCCCTCTCAGTACATCATTCCAATAAATACAACCCAAATAACCATGTGATGCACACAAAGACAAAACACATAGAAATAAAATATCACTTTCTAAGAGAAAAATTTGCAGAAGGAGAAGTGAAGTTTGATTATGTGAGCACCAAAGATCAGTTGGCATACATATTCATGAAACCTGTATCAAAAGATACTTTTGAGTATCTCAAGAAGAAGCTGGGAGTAATTGCCTTTCCTGAGTCTTATTAGAACTCACAGTAAATGCATCAGTCCTTTGTGACTGATGAGTGGTTGACTACTCTACTTCTAGAGTAGTACCTATGCTTATTTATATTTGGAATCCTTTGCCATTGATGTCAAAGGGAGAGTATATAGCAAGGGGGAACATATATTTTGGGGGAATATATAGTCATAAAAATAAAAACACAGTCAAAGGAGCTGCAATAGTGAAGAGCAACCTTTAATGAGGATATTGAGAAGATTGTAAAAAGAGAGAAGACACTTTTGGATTGATGGTGTTTTTAATCATATGTTGCCATCAATGTCAAAGGGGGAGATTGTTAGAGATTTTCCTTTGTGACAATAAATCCATTTCATTCATCAGTTAAAGATCTATGTGAAGAAGTAGAGAGTATATACAATTCATTGGAACTGCTCAAGACAGTAGGTCTAATCAAACAATTCAATATCAGATATAGTGTATATCTATTTTACTGAAGGTTGTAGGCTTCATCATATTAGCAATGAGCTTTTGGATAGTGAGTCCTCACCCTTAACAAGGTTATTTTTAAAAGAATCCTAACAGGGTCTGACCCTTAACTAGGTCTCTATACTTATTGCATTGTAAAGATCAACTCCTAACAGGGTTGTAAGATCTTCTAACAGGGATTATTATACTCAAGTACAATTCTTTGTGGGTGCTAATTTCCACTGGGGTTTTTACCTAGTTTGGTTTCCCCATAACCAAAATTGTGGTGTTCTATTTTGTGTTATCTTAAATGTGTATGTGCTTAATGATATTCAGTAATTAACAGGAGAAAAGAATTAAACTTGCTGATAACTGATTCACCCCCCTCTCAGTTATCCCTTGGGACTATTCCAATAGTAGATACATCGAGGGTTGATGAGGAGATATCCACACACAAGTGATAGGAAAATCCTGAGAAACAAAAAAAGGTACAACACCACCAAAGCCTTCAAGCAACACATCAGACCAAGTAGAAAAACTTTCTATGTTTTTGCATACAGGTGCATCACAAAAGAAGAAGTAAACCAAGAAGAATGAGTTGGAGGTCACGCTTGATGAAATCATTGAAATACCAAAGTGCAATCAAACCACATTGGACTATGAATCTCTTATAGAATATGGAGAGATATGTCAAAGGAAATCCATGCAGGAAAAGATAAGAAAAGAACACAAAGATTCTCTAGTGTTGGAAACCATAAGAGATATATTAAGCCAAATAGTTCTTGACATTGACGTTGATAATAATGCACCTATCATAGATCAACTTCCTATTCTCACCGATGTAATCACAACTCAAAATGTAGATGTAGAAAAGGCAATTGAGGAATGAGAAGAACAAAAGTTCCAATACAAACTGATAGAAAATATTAGCAAAGAAGTGGCATAAAATAAGGTAAAGCTTTCAAAACTAGCAGGTGAATTGTATCCAATCACTACTTAAGCTCTTTCCTTAATACAAAAATTGTGCACTTTGGATAAATTCACTAAGGAAAATAGTGAAAAGATAGCAAAGTTAGACTTGACTCTAAATACCAGTGCACAAGGTCTAACCAAATATGACAATGCAATTAAATTGCATCATGAAAAGATAATAGAGATAAAAATGTTAAGGAAAAAACTTTGGGAAGCACTATCACAATTTTGAGAAGAGGTTAACGAGTTACAGGCTCAACTTTTACCTAACCTCACACTTCTGCAACAACACATAAGTTTGACAAGACTACTAATTGCCACCCTCGAGATGTCTGTAGAAGAAAACATCTACGAAATGGATGCCAGGATTACACTAGAGCATATGGCTCTTTAGCATCTAAAAGAGAAATGGGAGAAGATGGTGGAGGAAATGTAGACCTCTCACTCTCATATTTTTGATAAGCTATAGGTATACACCTTTTCCCTTACTATCAAAAATGGGGGGGAAATATTATGTACAATAGGGGAAATGATATTTACAGTACATATAACACAAGGTAAAATGGAAGAAATAGTATAAAGACAAGTGTACATACATGTATACTATACTATATCGGTATATAAATAGGCGGAGTCTTGAAATGAATAAGTAATATACATGGTGTAGATACTATAAACATTTTTAGTACTATGGACATATCAGTTTTGGATACTAAAGTCAAAGGAGGAGATTGATGACATATACTTTTCCATTAGTATGCAAAGGAAAACCATCGGTAATGACTACACTGAGAGATAGGATTTAGTACAACCTGACACAACAGTCTACATTGTAAACTAAAGACACAAATTACAAGTGCAAACCGAAAAAGTTAATAGTGGAACCCGACATGAGTAAACCGACAGAGGAACCTGACAACATAGTGCAAACTAACATAGAAGATTATAGAGTAAACTGAAAGAGAAGATGAGAGTGGAACTCGAAGGAGCAAGGGAACCTGAAAGAAAGACTTTCAGTTGAAACCAAGCATCAGACATCGAAAGTCAGTTATATCCTGAGAAATGTGGATCTGACTTCCACATCAGATAAAACATAGAGTTTTGATTTTTTTTAAACCATTTCTTGAGGGACAAAAAGCATTATTGTAATTATTTTAATCAGTCTAACTAATTAAAAACATGGAAACTAGAAGATCAAGGTCAAGTTGTAAACCTTTGATCATAGAGTTATGTTTGTAATACGTGAAACTAAAAAGTTAAAATCTATTATATAAATAAATGTGTGATCATTCATTTGATATGGATAAGAGGATGAAAGAAGCCAACGACCACAAGTATGGATCAGACTGAGAGTTTCAAGAAGTAGAGTAGCAAAAGATTAATTTGGTTATCAAGAACCAAGAATCAAGGCTACTGAGAAACTAAGGTATTAATCAATCACATTAGGTGATACTTTGTACATGTGACTTTAATGGATCTGTAATCATAAATTGTAGATTGCATACACTCAGGTCAATGAGTATTTTTGTCTACATTCTAATTAGTGTATAAAATAGAAGAAATCATTTCAAGAAAGGTGGATTTAACAATCCTATTGTAAATCTCTTAACCGAGTGCACACTAAACACTGTTGCTCAAGCTCTTAATAAAGTAGACCTAAACAAGTCTCCACATAATACTCCTAAAAGGAGTAGATCATCAAAAGTGACAAAAGTGTAAGCCTTAACCGACCCCTTCCAATCTGTAGATAGTGAAGTTTTTTGGGTGCCACCACTACCATAGTTTTTACCTTCTAACAGGGGTTTTTTTCATGACAATATCTTGTGTTATGTGTCTATACTTTTCATGAATGTTTCTATGAATGTCTACATACAATTAAGATTATGAATTGATATCACACGCATAAAGAAAGAACAACAGACATGATCAGTAAAGAAAAGACTTGATTACATAATGTTAAAGGTTAATTAACTAAAAATTTTAGAGGTACTGATTCACCCCTCCCCTCTCATTACATACTTCCAATTATTTCAAACACACTTTTGTTAGTCGACTGACACTAAATATTTAACTCAGTTAACACTGTAATTATTCAATGCCTGAGTGAACTGGGTTAGAAGTGAAATTCACTTTGATCTTCTTCAATGCTCGAGAGAACATGGAATACACTCTCTATGCTCAGTTTGGGTGTAGAAATTTGTGTAACATCACTAAATTTGTGTAAACATCAATGACAATACACAATTGAATAATTTTCATCAACAATCTCCCTCTTTGGCATTGATGACAATACAACATGTCATAATGCAAATAACTATAGCACAACAACAATAAGGATAATGATAAAATTTATTAATGTCCTTAACTTCATTATGATTCTCATCTAGAAAACTCCCTCTGTCTTCACAATCTCTCAAGAAACTCTCTCTCTCTTACATGAATCTTTGTTTGTGATAAAATTCTCCCTCTGCATTAATAATCTTCTTTCCTTCAATAATTTCTTTGGAATGATATCAATAAACTCTCCCTCTTTGACAAAAAATTCCAAGGACACTATCCAATGAATTGTAGTGTACCTGATGTACTGATTCATATGCAATGAGCTCTGAGAATATGCATCAACATGTTAAATCTTTTCTATAGCTCGATTGATGCATCACTAAACTATGTTTTAGTGAGCCTTAGTTAGGGGAATCACCCCTATCTTTCCTCTAAGATACAATAATTCATCCTTAGGTAATGGTTTTGTGAATATGTGCGCAATTTGTTATTTAGTATTCACATATTCCAATCTTACTTCCTTGTCCTGAACCAATTTTCTCAAGAAATGATACTTCATTGCAATATGTTTAGTCTTAGTATGTATCACAGGGTTCTTCGAAATGTTAATAGCACTAGTGTTGTCATAGTAGATAATAATTGGTTCTTTGATTTCTTCCTTAATACCTAACAATACTTGTTTGAACCATATGATATTCGAACAATTCACTATTGCAGCAATGTACTCTGCCTCTACTGTAGACTAAGAAATGTAGTTTATTTTTTTGCTTTTCCAGGAGACTAACCTCTTTCCAAGAAATAATGATCTACCACTGGTTCTCTTCCTATCATCGACACTTCTTTCCCAATCAACATCAGTAAAGGTCTTCAAATCAAAGTTTCCTCCTTTTTTATACCATAATCCATCATCTTTAGTACCATTAAGGTATCTCAGAATCCTTTTGATAGCCATCATATGATTCTCTCTAGGATTAGTTGAAATCCATACAACAATATTGATTGCTAATGTAATATCAGGTCTAGTGTGAACACCATATTTAAGTTTATGAATCATGGATCTATAGGTAGTCTGATTTACCTCCTTTGAGTCATCATCCTTAGACAACTTATGTCCAGTAGATATAGGTGTCCCAACTGGTCTAGAATTTTCCATCCCAAATTTTTTCAGTATCTCTTTGATGTATTTAGACTGAGTAATATAGATACTATCATTCATCTCATGAACTTGTAAGCCAACAAAGAATTTGATTTATCCAAACATAGACATCTCAAATTCCTTACTCATAGCTTCGTAGAATGCTTTGGATAAATCATCATATCCAGTAAATAGTATGTCATAAACAAATATCTTTGATAATAGTATCTTGTGATGAGGTCCTTCTTTGATGTGAAAGCTAATATTGTCATTAGTTATCTGAAATCCAATACTTATCCAGTAACCATGTAATCTTTCATACTAGGCTCTAGGAGCTTGTTTCAGTCCATACAAGGCTTTGTGAAGTTTGCAAACCATATTCATTTTGTTAGGATCTACGAAACCTTCGGGTTGCTCAATATAGACTTCCACTTCTAGGATTCCATTCAAGAATGTAGATTTTACATCAATTGGATATACCTTGAATCCTTTATGTGCAGCATATTCTAGAAGAGTTATGACTCCTTGAAGTCTTGAAATAGGAGAAAAAATTTCTCCATAATCAACACCCTCTTCTTGAGCATATCCTTTACATACTAATCTTTCTTTGTTTCTAGAAACTTCAACTTTTTCATTCATCTTGTTTTTGAAAACCCACTTAGTACCAATCACATTCTTGTATTTTGGTCTAGGTACAAGAGTCCAAGTTTTTTTTTTTTTTTTCTATCTACTCAATCTATTCATTCATTGCTTCTATCCAAGTTTCATCATTCAATGCATCTTTAATAGTTCTAGGTTCAATTTCACTAAGCAAACATGTACCTTTAAGTTTGTTCCTTGTCATTATACCTTTGGTTTGGTCTCAAATTATTTTCTTTGGTGCATGATGCCTTCTGACATATTTTGCAAGTATAGGTTCCTTCCTCTTTGATTCTAGGCTTGATCCAAAAGGTTCACCATGCTCAAATATTTTGTTATGTTCTTTTGACTGATACTCGGGTTCCACTATCTAAGACTCGAGTGCCTCTATCTACCACTATGATCCCTCTATTTGTGACTCAATTTCTTTAGTATGAGACTCGGGTTTCAATAGTTAGTAGCTCAGGTTGTACATGTTTCAAAAAGGTTTGTGCTGATGAATTCTGTGGTTGACATGGTTCTTGTCTAGTAACCATTTCCTATGTCTTAGGTATAGTATCAGGTTCATAATACACAAAGTTCCTATAGTGCTCAAGCTCTTTAGTGCTCTGTTCTTCACTTATCTCTGCAAACTCATCAATTTTTACATGTACACTTTCTATGACTTTATGAGTAGTAAGATTCAAATATTTATATGCTTTACTTTTGCAAGAGTAGCCTAGGAATATACCTCCATCACCTTTGACATCAAATTTTCCATTTCTTGCTTCCTCCAAGTTGTAACATTTACTTCCAAATATTTTGAAATAATGAACATTGGGTTTATAGAAATACCATAATTCAAAAGGTGTCTGCTAAGTACCTCTCTTGAGTTGAACTCTTTTCAAGGTGTGTACTGCACTGCTGATGGCTTTCTTCTAGTATTAGGTAGAAATATTCTTTTCTATCATCTTGGTTCTTGCATAATCAATAATGGATCTATTCCTTCTTTCTGCTATCCTATTTTTTTATGGTGTACCTGGGGTAGATACTAGTCTTGTGATTCCTCTTTCATTGTAGAATTCATTGAACTCATTCGAAATGAATACCCCTCCTCTGTCAAATCTTAGGCATTTAAGTTTCTTTCTTGTTTCCATCTCAACTCTGGAAAGGTACCACTTGTACTTCTGAAAAGCTTCTATTTTTTCGTTGAGAAACATAAAAGTCATCATTCTGGAATGGTCATCAACAAATAGTATAAAATACTTCTCAGATGTGTAACTTGTTGATCAAATAGGTTCACACAAATCAGTATGCACTAACTCCAAGACTTATTTTGTATTGTAATTCTTTCTCTTGAAACTAGTTTTGTCCATCTTCCCAATTTGACATTGTTTGCATATTGCTAATTTAGGTTTCTTCAAAATAGGAATACCTCTTACTCTATTGTTCTTGCTTATGTTGACTAAGTTATCAAAATTCACATGACACAACCTTTTTATGCCATAGCAAACTTTCTTCTACTTGTGCAATAAAACATGAACTTTCCTTCAGAACAAGATAAAATAGATTAGCTTTTGTTTGTCGACCAGTTCAAACTAGGTTTCCCTTACCATCCAGGAGATTGGCCTTACCATTCATGAATTCTAACTTAAACCCAATGATATTCAACTATGCCACACATAGTATATTACGCCTTAGTCCTTCAATCCAATAAGCATTGTCACATTTGATTCCTTCAGTTAGAGAAATACAACCTTTACCTTTCACATAGCAAGGTTCATCATTCCCAAAACTAACAATCCCACCATCATAGTGCTCAAGATGTTCAAATTTAGTTAAATATCACTAGTCACATGGTGAGAACAACCACTAACAATTATCCAATTGTAATACTTGCTAATATGAGAGTAAAGTGCATTCTTTTTATTACCTTCATTGTCTAACTAATCCTTCATAGAAATGTAAACCATTTCATCTTCATCTTCATTACTATAAAAATATTTAGCAATATAAAAAGATTTTTTAGCATTGTCCTTGTAATTTTGTAACTTTTGAAATATTTCATGCCTTTGTACTTGTTGAACTTTCTCTCACCTTTGTCCTCTTTGTTTGGATGCTTAGCAGCAATGTGACCAACCTCATCACATGAAAAGAAGATAAATGGTATTCTTCCTTTGTACTTTCCTTGGTCAGCTCTCTTTGCAAGTAATGCTTCAATGATTTCCAGATCTTCATCATCACTGTCACTGTCAATATGTTTTCCTTTCAACTTACTAAGTTTTAATTTATCTTTGAATGCAGACTCAAGATTGCTAGGATTAGGAGAATAATTGTCAAAATTGTCCAACTCAAAAGATGTAATCCCTCCAATGAATCCATCTAGAGTTATATCAATACTGCATCTCATCTCTTGAATAGCTGAAACTTTAATTACATAAATAGGAAGTAAAGTTCTCAATACCTTACTAACCACTATTTTGTCTTCAATTGTTTTACTGGTAGCTCTGATTGCACTAACACTTTTCTTGATTCTTTCACTATATTTTGTAATGTTTTCTCCTTCTTTCATTTTCATCTAAACAAATTGACCTCTGAGACTTTGTGCTTTGGCTCTCTTTACATTGTCATCTTCTCTATGGATTTCATGCAGTTTCTTCTACAAATCATAGGCATTAGGCTAGTCCTTAACTTCATCAAATTTATAATAGCTAAGTGAAGAAGCTATATCAATAATCATTATATTATGATGCTTCATGTCCACCCTTTAATCCACAGCCATAGGTCTTGGTGGTTCCAGATACGTGTGATCTAAGAATTGTAAACCAGTGTCTCCAATAGTATATATATGTAACCTCATCAAATCTGGCCATACAGTGAAGTTGTCTTTGTTAAGCTTGGGGACTTATGTTCTGTAAGACATCTCTGATCTTTAGCTTAGGCCTTGAAACCTTCCCTGAAAACAAATGAAACCTTCCCTATAAGCACCAAATGCTCTTATACCAATTGTTGGAAATGAATTGAGTAACTGAGAGGGGAGGGGTGAATCAGTTACCACAAAAACAAATCCAAGTCCCTTAGATGTCTTAAACAAACTTGTCACTATTACTCGGTTAACATAGATGTTCTACTATCAGTCAGTTAACAAAGTAAACTTTAAGATATTAAATGTGATTATACTTTAGTGATTAAATGCAGAAACATAAAGCATAAAGTAAATAACATGTACACATATAACACCAAGATTTAAAGTGGAAACCCAATTTGGGAAAAACCACCAATTACAACTAGTCAATGTTTTTCATTCTTCTAAAGTGAGCCATGTTAGGAGCCAACCCTGTTAAAGGTTACAATAACACACTATTAGGTGTGACCATGTTAAAGGATTTAATCACCCTATAAGGAGTGGCCTTGTTAGTGGTCTTGAAACACTTCAAGGTAGAAATGTCAACTTGTTAGAGGATTTACAAAAGACTGTTAAGTCTACTCTATTAGGAGATTTATATCACTTCTACAATTGTTGGAGAGTAAGAAGGGATTGACCAGTTTTGAGAAGCAACTATCTTTGCTGATTCAGTTCTCTACTCTGGCTTTAAAAATAGATCCTCGCTAATCATATATTCTATTGCAGCTCTCTCTGGACGTCCTATCCTCAATCAGAATCCCATCTGAATCTGCCTCCACACTTTATATCAAAACTCTGCTCTGATTTTCACACTCTTACACACATTCAGTCCAAACTTGACCTTGTATATATATGATCAGCCTTTTCAAGTCAGCCTAAATAACCTTCCAAATAATCAATAAACTTAAGCCTGTCAGTTGTATATAACTAATTAAATACAAAGTGTAGACTGTTGTTAGTCAACTGTCACTAAATATTTAACTTGGTTAACACTATAACTCTTCAATGCCTGACTGTTATTGTAATGCCTGAGTGAACTCAGTTAGAACTAAAAATCACTTTGGTCTTCTGCAATGCTCAAGAAAACATGTCATACACTAACTGTGCTTGGTTTGGGTGTAGACATTTGTGTAACATCACTATATTTGTGTAAACATCAATGACAATAGACAATTGAATAATTGTCATCAACAATCAGATCTAAAACAAGACAAGAAAAGAGAATGTTGATTCAAAATATTCTTTCTATAGCATGGATATGTCATAAAAATGATTCAATAATCGTAAATCATTGAGATCAGGGCTACAAACCTGGTTTTTTCTTCAACGAATCTTTAAGAAACAAGCACCCATTATTTAAATGGAATGGGTGCCTGTTTATTAAAACTAGGAGGGGGAAGCATATCTCCACCCTTGTTTTTGGTTGGAGATAGGCGTGGTCCCACTAAGTGTGTGCATGGCCTTGCAAAAATATGGCCAGGGCACTGAAATATAAAATTTATGCCTAGTCGTAATTTTTTGGAGGTCTTGCCGAATAAATTTTTCAACGAAAATAAAACTCATTACATATATTATTGTACAGATCACAAAAATATAAATTTCATAGTGATATGACTAATTTTTGTATTTTTACAATATTTATTAAACTAAATTTGTACCTAAACTTGAAATAGTAAGGTTAACTAAAATTGTAATAACTTTTTTGATTTTATATTTTTTGAAAAATGAACTATATGACATCAATCTACATAGAATTACCTTCAAGATAAAAAAATAAGTCGAAAAAACTTAATTTTTCATCAAATTATGGTGGTCATACACTAGAGGTTTCAAAAAATACTTTACAGTCAATAAAAAATTAATAAAAAAAAATATTCAACAAAAAAACAAGAAAAAAAATTTCATCAATCTTTGATGTTTTAGATAAGTTTCCCGAGCAGGATTCACAAAAAATTATTTATTTACTTCAAAACATGGTGGTCATACACATGTGTGGTATGGTACTGAAACATGTATTTTGAAAATTAGGTTTTTAAAAACTCCTACTAAAATGAATTTTATAGCATGTAGGTATTGAAATAAATTACATATTTTGAAAGTAGACTCTGATTACTAAATTTTCTGTTACTGAAGTTTTCGAACATTCAATCTAAGTGCCTCAAATTTTGACATCAATTGAAAGGAAACTTGACAAATAGGAAAAATGCTTTAACTTTTTGCCCAAAAGTGGGACTCAGCTTCTTGTAGCCACCCTATGGTAATAGTTGCATGGGCAGTTACCTTACAATGCACTACTAGTAATTAGAGCTAACCGTTGCATCAAGAGGGTTCACTAGATATAACCTATTTAATAGGGGTGATCAATGTCAAGAGTTATGTAGGATTATGAAGAAAATAGATAATAGGTTCATGAAGGTCACCATGTAATAGATGTAAGAATTTAATTCCTCATGATTGGACAAACTTGTCGCTAGTTGCCTATAGAAAACTCAAGTAAGAATCATTGGGTTAGGTTGGTTCACCACTTGTGAAAAACCTTAGGATTAAGGATTGACCTATGGTGTATTATGGGATGCATTGATTTTTATTCTAAGATTTTCGAAGCTATACTTGACACTTTTGGGTTGAGAATGGACCCTCAGTGTAGTATGGCATAAACCGATTCATCTTTCCAATTACCCATTGGCTAAAAAAAACAAGGAAAGAAATGGGACCCATGTTATATTGTTCAATGCATTGACATTCGTATTATATATGTGATGCATTCATGGGATCTTCACTAAAGGGGAAATACAATATCATGTGTGTTCATATTGGGGGCTTAAAATAGGCCAAAAAAGGGGGCAATATATTTCCTAAATAGGGGGAAGGGGGTTTTGAAGGGGGTGGAGGTGGGGATTTATATAGAAAAACAAGTATGGTGGATATTGGATGGGGGGTGACAAACAATGTGTTTGCATCACTATTTTTTGAAAATAGGGGAATGCTTTAGTATGCCATGAACACATGTGCTATGATTTAGGTACACTAATTGAAGCCCCTATGGATGCATTAGGGACAATAGATAGTTAGTCATTATATATGACCCGATCAATATTTTATTTGTGATGCCTATATGAACCATTCACTATTTTCTTTGTGATTGACATTTGATACAATCACTATTATCTTTTTGATTCATGTATGAACCTATCACTATTAACTTTTTAATGTATATCGAAGCTACTCACTCTATATGTGATGTATGACAATGCTAGTCACTTTATATCCTTGTGATATGTATGATTTAGTCATTTGTGTATATGTGACATGGGCTCAAGATGATCACAATGTGGTACAACTAGTTATTTATAATGATGGGTGTGGAACCCACATAGGATGGTAGTTCATATCTTTTATTGTGATAGGAGTCTATTCATAGATTGCCTTAATTAATAGTTAGGTTCTAATAAGAGATAGAGATCTCATTAAGGGGAGAGACTAAACTTCATTTAAGTGCAAACTACAAATCCTCTAACATCCCAGTATCACTACTTAGGTAGGGTAATCATGCATGAACCCTAAAGGCTTAGGTCTATGCGTAGGGATGATACTAATTACAAAAGCTTAACACTATCAA
Source organism: Thuja plicata (assembly GCA_018584345.1). Lineage (NCBI taxonomy): Eukaryota > Viridiplantae > Streptophyta > Pinopsida > Cupressales > Cupressaceae > Thuja > Thuja plicata. The sequence continues at coordinate 963,693 of MU226225.1, forward strand.
ATGTAAGTATATATTTTGATATCAAGTTTTTACCATTATGGTGAATGGAGAAGCTTTCAAATTAAAACTTCAAATTAAATGGAAGATGCTTGGTTGATTAAATTAATAGTCAATGTTAAGTGAAAAAAATTATGTTGTCGTTAAGGGACAAATTCTATAGAAACCTATGATAAAGTGAGAAATAAATACATGTGTTCTCTTAGCCCGCTTAAATCACAAATTAGCAAAACAAATCTGAATTTTTAGAAAATTTGATTTTTTATCTTCAAGGAGCAATAATGTATAATATATGATTGTCGAGTAAGAATGGAAATTGCAACAAATTCCAAGAAAATACCAATGAATTAACAAATGGTTTTAATATTGGAAGCTAAAATAGAGTTTGAAAGTTATAACCTCACATCATGAATGATTACGAAGATCAAAAAAGAGATGTCCCCAAATATACAAAGAAGTCATTGTAGACAATAGAGTGTTCAAAACCTTTGATATGGTAGTAACATTTCTAGTGGTAGATCACATGAAAGCAGGAGAGCTTGATAGATTGTTCAAGTGTTAGATTGCTCGAGACTGCAAAAGATTCATCAAGAGGGCATGAACTGATGAAGAGGATAGTAATGCAAAATCTTGTCAATGTTCGACCAAAGTGAGTTGCCAAGCTTGATCATTAAGTGAGAGGTGGCAAAATCTCACAAAAGTAGTCGTCTGACTAATTTGCATCTAGACATTTTTGTGCTATTTAATTGTTCTTTTGTTGTATGAACATTTGTACATTATGCTAATATGCAATGATAATAAACTTCTAAACATTGGACATGTTAAAAAAAAATAGATCAACTCTGGATTCAATCATGAATTGAATTAACAAAGAAAACGAAACGTTGACCAAATAATACCCAGTTCTGAGTAGCTGGATGAGCAATATGCCCCAAGCCCTACCTCCCACCTCCCACCCACCAAAAAAAACATAAAACAAACATCTAAAACAAAACCAAACATAATTTAATGTTTATCAATTGAAATACTTAATGAGAAAATAGGAGACAGGCAACTCCAACAAGTGGATGTGACTAGCATGTGCGGCACATCATCGTGAGTAATAAAAGATAAATATCATGATTTAATAACAATCAAATTGCATTAAACAAATGCTGCAGAGAGTACGCTGAAGGTCTCCTGGCGTCTATATTACTAGTAAGCTTTTAGGTGGAATGCAATACTTTGCAGAGAATTAGGGTGCTTTTCCTTTTTTTTTAAAGTCAATCTCAATAGCAAGCATGGTTTTGATTAAAAATGTGCTCCACCATTTTATACTGTTATTAATATAATTATTAACGATTCAAATCATAAAAATAAATAAACATAATACATAACGTCACAGATGTCTTAATCATAGAGATATTTAACTTGAATTCTGAAATATATTTTAAAAAGATAATTCATTTAATTTATAGTTTCCCAAAAGTCAGCAACGCACCAACACTTTGCTGAAACACTTCATTTCTGTGAATTTTATTACCGTGGTTGTTGAATATGCTTACGAGAATGATCAAATGTCAACATTTAGCCGACAAATTCTCTTTCATTTTCTAATTTTTAAAACATAAATACTTGTAAAAACTCTCTGTACATTCAGGCTTATTTAAATTGTCCATCATTTTTAGAAAACTAATAATTTATAAAACTTTTTGTCCGTATAGGCTTATATATTTTATAAAGACTGTCATTCAAAAATTGCTAATTTTAGGTTGATAAGAATGATTTTTAGTGACTGGGGTCGTTAGCACATTCTTCTTAATTTTCAAGACGATTTATAGTAATATTTTGATTCTCTTTTATTTTTAAAAAAAATATTATTTGTAGATTTAAAAAACATATGCATTGTCGCTAACCTTTTAACTAAGGAGGAAAATGATACTATTTTGCAATAGACAAGTCACAGTACACTATAATTAAACCAACTATATCAACAGTAATAGCTTGTAAAGCCAATACAAGGAACTGTAGGATGAATTTGAGGAGAGGAGCCATGTATATATCATTCAATATTTATTTTATTTGAAATTTACAAACTGAATCAAGCAACTATTTCCTCACAAAACTAAGTATTAAGTAGTAAACTAAGTATTAAGTAGTGTTCAACTTGAAACAGACTAATCTATAAATTTTACTATCTAGCAAGATAATTAAAATTCTAATATCATGCTCATTGGCAATTACACCATGGCCTTCACGTTATACTAAAATAATCAGATATAGTACAAATGCATTATAGAAGGCTCTTAAAGAAAATAGCTATTTCACAAGGTGTAATATTTGAAATTGCACATTAAGTTTAAATTGAGGTGGTTTGATCGAAAAAAAAGTACTTTTTAAATAAAAATATTAACCAAAAAAATGACTATATTATTACATGCAAATTCATTAACTGTATTGACAAATGATATTCCACACAATCCTATTCACTGATATGGTTCCAAATAAATATAGCAAGGTTCTCACCATTTACTATCATCTACCCTATATCTACAATAAAATTTGTAACAATTCATTAAGAAAATCTTAGTAAAGAATTAGTAACATCCTCCATTACACGTATTGACAAATGATATTCCACACAATCCTATTCACGGATATGGTTCCAAGTAAATATAGCAAGGTTCTCAATATTTACTATCCTCTATCCTATGTCTACATGAAAACTTGTAACAATTCGTTAAGATAATGTTAACAAAGAATTAGTAAAATGTCTCTTTTTGATGGAAGATAAGAAATTGTTTACCTTTTCATGACAAGACTCTGCTTGCCGTCATCCCTACACAAGTACAATGGGTCACTTCTGCGCATTTATTAATACAATTCCTTTCTCTTCTGTGAAGCGATCTTACTTGTCCAAGTTTATGTATGATCAGAATTCTCAGGATTCGCTGATGGATTCATTTATTGCATCTATTTCTAGTTGGCAGACTGTTCTTGTTTATATTCTGATGATTAGCATTTGGCTCTTTACTCTTGTATTAGCGAAAATAAGTTTTGGTACTGCTGGATTTATCAGTTGTTCTTTGGCAGCATATAGTCCCAGCGCTCTGCTGCAAGGTTTTCTCAAATTGAATATAAACTATGAATTTCCAGAAACCGCTGGGAAAGTCCTGAACACCCCCCGCCCTCCCTCCCTCCCTCCCTCCCTCCCTCCCTCTAAAACATGAGAATTTGACAAAAAAATTCAATCTATTATGCCCAGAAATTGAGAAGGTTATATTTTTAATTGCTGGGAGAGATTGAATGACAGAAATCCCCTCTGCTCTTCCTCATGAAGTTGCATCTTAGTTTCTTACAATTTTCTTCGATTTTTTGTGGGATATCTCAATGGTGCAAAGTCTCACCAAGGCTCTTTCTTTTCTTTTCTTTTCTTTCTTTCTTTTAAAAAATGGCTCCTTTCTATGAAATCTTTCTATGAAATTGAAAAGCTTTATATGATTACCGTATAAATGTTGCTTCATGCCCTTTTTGAGGGTATGTTAATTATACTGACCTTGTTGCTGATGGATGTCTGGCTGAATTTTTCTACGTTGTCTACGATTTGGTATATGATCATCACGAAGTAGCACTCACAAGGGTAGAAGAAATCATTGATCAAGGAGCTAATCAAGAAACGTACATGGTAATAGATAGTTTCGAAGGGATATAGACTCGCAATGCATCAATCATTGATGGCGTCCCAAGTTCTACATGCACCTCTCGAGACTAGTACCAGCTCATGGTGGCTTTTGTATGATATTGTGCCTCATGATATAGGACCTCAATATTCCATATTGAGTGGAAATGTATACAAGTAACTTCTCTTGCATAAGTTCTTATATTATAATATGTTGCGTTTCTTCTTTCTATATATTCTCCTTGGTAGAATTAGCTCCATTGAAATGACATGTATATTTAAAACATTGTAAACTCTAATTTCTTATTCTTTTCTTTTAAATGTTTGAGGTTGGGAATGGGCCTCTATTTTTTAAGTGGTTAGTTGGTACTTTATTCTTGTATCAAACTTACTTTGTTCATAATGTTTTAGTTTTTTTAAGTGGTTAGTTGGTACTTCATTCTTGTATCAAACTTACTTTGTTCATAATGTTTTAGTTTTTGTAACTCTTGAGGAATGGGTATGGGTCCTGCTTAATTTTAAGTGTTCATTCAAAAGAGTGGTTGGGAGGTTTCGTCGAAATGATAAGCATATATTAGCTTCTATGTACTATATATATATTTTTTAACAAAATGTCTTTCAGTAGTTTTGGACACTCTATGGTTAAAAAGAAAAGGAGGTTAATACTTTGCACCATTCTATAGAGGCTATTTAGATTCAGTATTATAAATAACTTTCAAATACCATTCTATGTTGGATCAAAACTGTCGATTTTGAGCATTTTTATGTGCACACTTGCAAATGCTTTGAGTGAGAGCTCTCATTACAAGACAAAACAAAGATTGCAAAAGGTGCAGTCCATACCCAAGACAGATAAATATTTGGTGGTTTCCCTAATCTATCATCTAAGTAGTAATCACATAACCAAAAGATATCTATATCTAAAACAACAATAAGCACCTCAAGAATGTTGGAAACCATGAAAAAACTCATTAATTCTACTATCAAATCTACTCCGGAAGCATACACAAACCCAATTTATTTGCACACCTCCCATCCATGAAAGAGTAATTAGTGGAAAAATATAGCCATTTGTTGAAATATAAATATGGAAAGAATAAAGTTAAAAAATAAAACATGGCTTCCTTAATAACCATGTCAAATTTAAAATATGCAATGAAAGAGAGTAAGAGTGGGAGCACAACTACGGTTCATATGGTAAGGGGTTTTTTCAAGATTAGAGACATCTAGATGATACAAATGATGATGTGTGCCTACAATGGTCACTGCCATATTTGCCAGTGCTCTATTCTATTGGGTTTCCCTATTTTAGTATCTTCTTATGTGTGATATAGTTGTAGGGGAGGCGAGCTTGAAGGATGCAGACTCAGATGTCGATACAGAAATCTCTATCACTATTGTAATCAGAGTTCTTGGTGATTAGTTGCCTTTGGTTCCCATTTCTGGGGCTGGTGTTATTTGTGTGGAAAGAGATGTTAATGGGGTGATGTGCATTTGGATGCTGTGTTGGGTGCTCTCCCTATTCCCTGCAATTTCCTATGCTCTTTATCTATGGATCTCTTGGTGGGTTTACTTCTCTTTCATGGTTCGTTTGACTTTGTTGCCCAAAGTGCCAGGGTTTTTCTCTTGGTTTGTGTGGTGAATACTTTTTTTCCCCTTCTATAGTTTGTCTTCCTTTCTTTATGCGGGGTATGCTCTCTTTATGTTTATATTTTCATACCCATCTTCCCTACTCTTGATATGCGATTTTTAGGATTCTCCTTGCTTGAGTTGTTGATTTCCTCTATTTTTTTTGTTAGGGGTTAACTCTTGTTTTGAGGAGAAGGCTACTAATGGGACTTATGTTGGAATCTTTAGAATTCAAGTTCTCTATTTTAATTTATGGATTTGTGTTCTTTGTTTTTTGTTTTGTTTTTGGCGCTTTTTCAGTTTTGGGCTTATGCTTGCCCTTGTTAGATCATGGTGCTTTTAGTTGTTCTATTTTCTCCAATGAGCTCCTAATTCTCTTCCCTTGGTCCATCCCCGTGTAACTCCTATGGAAGTGGAGTCTTCTCCTATTGAGAAGGGCAATATTGTTTGTGGCTAAGAACATTGTTTGGCTCAATCTTCTCCTTTCTCGTTGTTTCATGATACCTATGGAGGTGGTGGCGTCCCTTGTGGAGGTGGAGATTTGCCTTTGGGATAGAGTGTAAGGTTCTCTACGTTGGTTTTTATTGTCTTTGGCAGATTAGATGTAGAGTTGGACCAAGTGTGGCTCTTCCTTTTTGGGGAATTCTTCCTCTATTGTCCCTATTGAGGTGGATACCTCTTCTATTAAGGTGGAGAGGGGTTCCATAGGAGAGGTGTGGACTTGATGTGGGGGAGGATTTTTTGGATGTTGCAAGATAGCTTTAAGAGTCATTTTAAATCCCAATATGAAGGTTTGGGGAATCTTTCAAAACCCTATATTCCCCTCCATGCTCTTGACTTTCTAGGAGGTTTATTTTGTTTCATCTTCAAATTAAGGGAAGTGAAGGCTATGGGAGCCTTGTTAAAAGTCATTTTATAGCTTAAGCGAGCCTAGCAAAACCGTTTGTCCTTCTGGAAGTTAATGAGGGCCTTCTCAAAACCAATTGCAAAGGTTAAGAGAGCCTATCAAAATGTTGTGATCTCATTTGTGTGGAGGTCTCCACCTTTGGTTATTAGTGGCTTGAGCTTTGTATGTTTGTCTTCTTTAGGTTGTTGTTGTTAAGTTATTTCTTGTCTTACTGATTGTATGTGTTTTTTAGTTGTCAGTTGTGAGTTTCAGATCTCGCAAAAAATTGTTTATAAAAGATTTCAAGACCTTTCAAAACCTATTTTACCTTAATAAAAAACTATGAAAATAATATTATATATTGCCACAACAGATATTAACAGCCTCGAAAAATATTTCCATCATAGACAAAATATGATCTACTTTCACGTGTTAAATGCATTCAAGGTCTGATCAAGTCATGAAAAAGAATCTGTCAACCTAACACACTGCTCACAACAGATCGTGCAGCAATTCAAGTATACATATCTATATCCCAGTATCTCGTTACAAGATAAAATGCTGGAAACATAGTGTGGACATAATAACTTAATCATTTTCTGGGTTTTAGAAAAAAATATCTCCCTATAATGTTACTTTTATTTGCTTAGTTTTCTACATGCATGCAGCATTAGACACCTTCGTACAACCCTATGCATACCCAAAGTTTGTTTTGTAGTTTCTCAATATTGTACTCCATGCGTTAAAGTCGCCCAGCAGATATACATTCTTGATTAATATGCGTACAGTAGAAAATTAAGGGCTTAAACCTTGTGCAGTGAAGACCCACGTTTAAGAGAAATCAAACATCCTGGAGGACAAAATATGTGGAAAGTGATTTAAAAAATGTTAGCGTAGTATCCGTAGCATGACATTCTAGATCCTCTCGCCACTAAGTTTGTTATTGGCAATGGATTGGATGTCGTATGTGGCTTCTGATGAATTGAATTCCCAGTTGTCACAAGTGTAGAATATAACTTTTTGAATGAAGTAATTAATACAGGAATTATGTTATCCCTCATAATTGTATAATATAATTTTAAAATACAAACAATGATAAGCAACCTGAGGAAAAGATTACCATGCTAAAATTATGTTTAATACGTGATCAAATTTCATGTGGTTGCGGCCCATTCAAGAGAACAAGCAAATCGTCTTCATTTCCAAATTTAAAAGATCAAATGGGGCATTTTTGAAATTGTTGAAAGGGCAAATTTCTAGCTCATACGATTGAACCATAAAGTTTCTATAAGAAAATTCTAATGATTTGTCATTTCTTACATATACCTATGGGAGTCATATTGTCTTTCCCAAAACATGTTGATTTTTGAATAATGTTATCCTCTACCATGACTATAAATTGAGAATTTTGTTTTATTTATTTCGTTTCCTTAAAGTCAAAAGTTCAATTCTCATTGACAATTTTTTCTTCTGCACGGTCTAGTTGGCTAGACAATATGAAATGTCATTGCAAATCAATGGTGCAAGACTAACACAACACAAATAAACGATAAAAAATATTCATAAACAATGTATATACTCAAAGTATATATCTTGTTCCCCTTCGCTCCAGGCCGATCTCAAATATCTATTGACAGTATGATGGCCCATGATTAGATAAAGAAGTTGGTTTGAATCTGAATTTGAGATTACCATAATGAGGAATTGGAACCAAGGAAAATTTTCAGTCGCAGTGGGAGGAAAATCTTCAGGCTCAGTGGAAACAAGTCACTCTCTATAATGGGTATTTCAGAACAACTGGTGGGTAGATAAAGTTCTGATTCCTAGAGGAAATTTTTGAAATGGTTGGCAAAGGAGGATTGTTAGAACCACCGGTCGTTATATGAATTCAGAAATTTCCAAATCTTCACATCTTGGAACTAAAGGAACACAGTTTCATGAAAGCAGAGCTCGGATTTCTCCACCAGGGGAGGTACAAAAAGGCTTTAGAAGTCTTTCCAGTAAACATGTGGATATTTTATCTATAACGTTCAACCCTTATCTCATTCCTATATTTACCCTGACCAAAGCGGGGAGACCAATCAATCCCTCCTTACCGAAGAAGCCTTGGTCCAATATCCACTGGGGGATTCACAAATGAAGAACTCAATTTTTCAGAAATGTTAAGAATAGGGACATCATTCCTCTGCATAATAAAGTTTCCCACAAAAAGAGCAACTTCACTTACCAATGGAGGCCTATTCAAACTCCCAAAGAGTGCCTACTGTTATCACAACTGGGTCATAAGGGGGAAACAATGTTGGGTCAGATCTCAGACATTAGCCTGTAGGACCCTCAGAAGGAGACAAATAAAAGATCAACAAAGGATGGTCTTCCTTACACAAGCCAAGGGGAAGTCCCCATTACTTTCACTATAGATTATTTAGTTCAAAGAAGTCATTTCCTAGTTCAACAGGCATTCATTTGTAAATGTTGGAATACAGAGTTATCCTACTCTCAATTTTCTTCTTGGGCATTTTCTAAATGGACTAATATTCCCAGAATTGAATCTCTTGATATGGAGCTAGGGTATTATCTTGTCATCTTTAAAGATAAGACTAGCCAAGATAACATATTTAATATAAGGGCTTAGTTTTACAACAACTCCAGGTTGCACATGCAACAATGGATGCCTAACTTTATGAGCTCGACAAATGTGATCAAGTTCATACCAATGTGCATAAGTTTAAACAATCTCCCTACAGAATACAAAGATTTTGAGTCTCTCCAAATCATAGCCAACAAATTGGAAATTTATCTCAGACACCAATATTGTCATATATTGGCTTCAACATGGACATGCCTACTCATGGATCTCTCTAAAGACTTACCAAGATCTCTGAAGATTAAATCCAAATTTGGGACGTGGGTGCAGCTCATAGCCTATGACATTCAAGGGATCCCCTCAGATGGAATGCATAACCCAATAACATATTTGGAGATAGAAAATATGCAGAGACAGGCTGAAGGTTCACAGGACTCAAAATATGACAATGCAACACTAATAGATACAGACCCGCACACACTCTCTCCACACCGAAGCTAGGAAGAGAGCAACAGAGATATCAACAATCATAGAAATTCAACTTCGGTTCTTTTTCTGGAGGTAGGAATCTTAAATAGATCATTTACTTCAAGTAGAGGTGGTAATAAGGAAAAATATAAAGAAATTATGCAAGTATTCCTTTGGTTTTTATACTGGAGAATTATGGGTTCCATTCATAAGAGAGAAAAACCAAAAACTCTCTTATTGGAGCTTCTAGTATCCCATTGCAACAATCATCAGGATCATCAGGAACATCAAACTAGCAAAAGAATGCTTCATTTGGGGACCATTAATAGATGCAGGGATTTAAGAACTCATCCTATGATGAATCAAAGTACTCTCACAATACAGATACCCAGATATGAATTTGAAATAGTGGAGATTCCCTCTCAAGTCTCTAGATTCAATCCTAAGACAGCTGAACAATCGTTGACATAATGGTTTAGAGAAGTCCAATCATAAATGATATCTAACTTGGATGATCAAGTCAATGAGGAAGAAACTACTCCAACACAGTGTGTAGTGACACAAATTGATAACAGAACAAAGGACCATATTACCTCCACAGAAATTCAGTCAATATAAGTTGATATGCAAGATGATGACATTTTTCAAACCAAGATAAGTGATTTATGGGTCATTGCAAAGGCAGGGATGAATATTGACCATCAAAACATGAGAACTCATACATCTCCATCAAAAAGGATGAAAGAAAATAGTGATTTAGACTCCTCCAATAACAACTCGGGAACTAGGATTAAAGGAAGTTGAAGAATTAGGGAAAAATAGTTGAAGCAGATCAGTTCCAAAATGGGAGATAAGCTTAAAAAGTCAAAATCAAGAAGTAGGATTAAAGGCAGGATCATCCCTTTGAAATTAGTGGGCAAAAATAAATATGTGGTGAGCTTGGAGAAATTGCCATCAGATTATCAAGATATTGTATCCCCCATTTCTCCATGAATACATGTGGTATATGAACTTTTTGGGGGATATGATCTAAGATTCAAGGAAATGACTATATCCCAATTACATTTGATGAGAGACTCTTAGAAATAGACTATGTGGAAGAGGAAGATAGATGGAACTCCATTGAAGGAATGGGATAATCTAATTGTAAAACACCAGATATGTCTCAGGAGATAACATTGGGAGGGTTGGGAAGGGATAGAAATACTACTTTGGAGGACTCCCCTTCTCTACATCCTCCTAGCTTAGGTTTTCAAAAGTCTTCTATTAATAGAACAAGGGCCGATTGTGGTATGGTTAAGAAAAAATATAAAGGTAGGAAATCTTTGGCTACATTAAGATCAGAAGATGGAGAGGATCTAGATCAAGCAAAAATTACCGAATACCTAAAATCAGGGAAGGGGAGGTTCCTTCCCAAGTCACAATGAAGGTCCTCTCTTGGAATATTAGTCATCCTAATGCCCCTAAAAAGTAGTGAATAGTCAAGCACTGCATTTTGATGGCTAAACCAACTTTAGTACTCATTCAGGAAACAAAAATGAATACTGAGTAACTATCCATTTTTCTCCAAATCCCTTGGGGATTGGCTGGTTGAGGGATTTGATGCATTAGGTTCCTCTAGGGGCATTTCTATCATATGAAATCCAAGGCTTGTTAATGTCACTATTTCAAGGAAAAAAGAAAGTTGGATGAGTGGAGAAGTTAAATGTTTGCAGTCAAATCTTCAGTTTCATATAATAAATGTATATGGGCCCAATCTAAGAAGGAGAAAATAGGAAGTGTGGAAAGAATTAAGTGAACATTTGCGTGACATAGAGAATGAGAACATCCTCATTGGGGGAGATTTTAATGCAATAGATCACTCTTTAGAAAATATGGGAGGTTCTCAAAGGGAATCTCAATCTCAATCAGACTTCAAAGATTGGCTTCAAGAAGAAACTTTGATGGAAATTGAACTTGAGAATGGTAAATTTACATGGAATAATAAAAGGCTGGGACCTAGCAACATTGCAGAAAAACTAGACAGGTTTTTCTTTGAAGGAGGCCTCTCAATTTTCTCCTTTGATTTCAAAGAGTCCATTTCCCCAACCTCTAGATCACACCATTTTCCCACCCAAATGGAAATCCTTGGGGAAAATAAACCGATGCACTGTCCCTTTAAATTTTAAAATATGTGGTTGAAAGATAATAGTTTCCTGAGTCTAATTTAATATTGGCGGTTGGAATGCAGGACAAAAGCTTCAAAACTATTTTTCTTTATATCTAAACTCAAATACATAAAACAAAACCTTCTCATATGGAACAAAACACACTTCAATAATATCTTCACCTCCAAAGAGGAGATAGAAAAGAAACTCAAATACCTGAATGAGATCATTATGCAGTCGGGAATGGATAAGGAGAGATACAATCAGGAAATAGATATGTTAAGAGAACATGAAGAAATACTCGCAAAGGAAGAAACTTTTTGGAAACATAAATCTAGAGAGAGCTGGTTAGAAGCAGGGACAAAAACACAAAATTCTTTCACAATAGTACAAAACATCATCAAATTGTTAACACAATTCATCAAATTGCCAAGGGGGATGGCACTCTCATTTAGGATAAAAAAAAATTCTCAGCTTCTACACAAAATTACTAAATCATTCTGAGGTTTCTCATTTTGGAGCTCAGGAAGATCTTCTTAGAGATATTCCAAAACTCATATCAGATTCTGATAACTCCTTGATTCTTTCCGAATTCACTGAGAAGAAAATCAAGGATACACTTTCACAAATGGCTCCTGATAAAGCCCCTGGACTTGATGGATTCCCTTCATACTTCTTTCTACATTGCTGGAACATATTGTGGAAGGAACTCACGAAGGCATTGGAGCTTGGAAGATCTTCAAGTAGATTTCTAACTAAGATTAATAACACTTTCATATCTCTTATCCCTAAGAAAGAAAATGCTTCTTGTGTGGAGGAATTTAGACCAATTTTTTAATGTAATATTGTATACAAAATTTTATCTACAACTTTAGCATGTAGATTAAAACTGGTGTTAAGAAAGATCATTGGGGAGGAGCAAACAGGGTTTGTTCTAGGAAGGTCAATATTTGATGGCATAATTATTGCTCAAGAAGCCATACATTAAATTAAATGCAATAAAAATCCTAGCATGATATTAAAATTAGATATTAAGAAGGATTATGACAAAGTTGACTTGAGATTTTTAGCAAAATGTATGGAAAAGAGGATTTTCCAAAGCCTGGCTAAATATCATGTATTACTGCATATCTACTCTGAAATTCTCCATCTTGATCAATGGATCTCCTGTGGGTTTTTTTGAAGGATCTAATGGCATCAGGAAGGGGGGGGGGGGGGCTTTCTCCTTTTCTCTTTATCATCATGGTAGAAACACTAGGGCATAGATTCATTAGCCATCAAGATCAAGGCTTAATTCAAGGGGTGAAAATAACCTCTTTGGTCAAAGCTATCACTCATCAACAATTTGTTGGTGATACACTTCTGTTTGGCAAAGGAAACACAGAAGAGGCATCCTACATGAAAGATATTTTGGATAAATATTCTTTAGCATCAGGGCAAGAGGCCAACAAAGATAAGTCAAAAATATTATTTCTTAACACAAGGAAAAAAGTATAGCAGAACATTCAAAAGGTTTTAAAGTTTAAAATTGGTTCATTTCCTTGTCAATACCTTGGAAATCCAATTGATAAAACATTAAGGACAAATTCTACATGGAAACCTATCTAAGAGAGAATGGAAAGGGAAATGGATGCTTGGAAATATAAATGGTTATCATGGGCTGGAAGGGTGGTTTTGATTAAAGCTACATTATCTCCGATCCCTATCTATTTTTTGTCTTGCCTTTCCATACCTGTGGGATGTTACATGAATATAGTTAAAAAAAATTAAGAAAATTCTTTTGGCAAGGTACAGACACTAAGAGAAAAATCAATATTATTTCTTGGGACAAGATATCCAAACCATTAGAGGAAGGAGGTACTGGGATCAAGGATTAGTAGAGGCAAAATGAGGCACTTAGAACAAAGCTATATTGGAAAATTTAAAAAAAAAGAAATCTTAAATGGGTCAGAATTCTTAGAGGAAAATAATTTCATCATTTAGATGATGCAAATGTGGTAAGATCTTCCAACCTTCCTAGAGGTTCCATAATTTGGAATTTCATCTACAAATCAAGGGGAGTTATAGAAGAGAATATCTCTTCGAACATTAAAGATGGTTCTTCTGTCAGATTTTGGGAAGACTCATGGGGCGGGTTCCCCTGCATTAATCAAATGTTAGGTCAGAATAATATCAACAATATTTTCAGAAAGGAATGGGGCCCCTTGGTAAAAGACTACATAGCTCCGGATTCTCAGAATTTTATGCATGGCTCTTGGCATTGGAATAAGTTTGAAATACTTACTATTGATCCCTCTGAACTTAGTGCTCTGAAAAAAATTATTGAAGATAAATCCTTTTTGATCAGATTCGATTAAGATGAATTAATCTGGAATGGTTCAAAAATAGGGGATTATAAGGTGAAGGATAGATATAAGATTCTTTCAGGCATTCCTTCTCAACAATAACCCCAAATTTATAATCAGTTATAATGGAATCAAATTTGTCTTCCCAAAGAAGGAATATTTTCCTAGGAAGCAATTCAAGGAAGGATCTTAACTACCAATTGGTTTAAAAAATTAGGTTTTTGTGGCCCTTCTAGATGTGTGTTATGCCATAGTGATGAAGAGGATACTGATCATCTACTATTAAATTGTCCCTTTGCAATGGAATGCTAGCAATGGTTATGTACCAAGTTGGGCTGGTCTGCTACCCTTCCAAATGACATTCTATCTCTTTTTACTTCTTGGCCTTAGCTCTTCAAGGGAAGTTTAGTGGCAACCTATGGATCATATCTCCATCCATTCTAATTTGGGAACTATGGAAATAAAGAAACAGAAGGATCTTTCAAGATATCTCTCTTGATAATTCCTCTATATAGATTCGAATTGAGGCATCTATTGTCGAAGTTATGAATGCTAGGATCCAACTTCACAGTGCTCAACATAAGTTCTACTCAAGTTGGGATGATCTAATGATTAAGAATTGGTTCGGGTTAAAACTCCCTTTAACAATTGGAAAAGGTGTTAAAGATAATGCAAGCCTCCGAGCTAATTGAAAATGGAGGCCTCCCTCATTTGGTTGGAGTAAGTTGAACTTTGATAGAGCATCAAAAGATAACTCAGGGCCTTCTAGTGCTGGATGCATTATTCATTCTGCAGAGGGTACTATGATTGCAAAATTAGAAATCCCATTGGAATGTGGCACAAGCAACATGGTAGAATTCAAAGCATTACTTCCTGATCTGTCACTCGTGTTTGAATTAGGCCTTAAAAAAGTGGAAATTGAAGGAGATTCATTCATTACTATCAATGCAGTTAGAGCCGGAATGACTCATAATTGGAAACTACAAGTAACTTTGGAGGTTAATTTAAACTTAAAGAAGAAATTTGAATCCTCAACGGTCAATCATATATGCCGAGAAGGGAATTTTTTGGCTGATGACTTGGCCAGCATAGCAGCTTCGGGGGGATGCATTAAATGCATTTGTTAATCCATCATGTCAAGTGGTAAAGAATTCTCAAGGAGTACGGGTTAACATTTCAAAGCATGATGGAATTAGAATAGCTTTTTCATCTTCAATACACAATATAGCAGTGGCCAAATGTGCTTGTTGGAGTTGAAACGACACCTTCTGACAACTCCAACTGGCCTTTTGAGATCTGGATTAATGGCGCAAGAATGCACAATCTTTCAATCTATTGTGTGGATTAAACGTCTCCATAACTACACATCTTTTCAACCTGGCGAGAACTGTACCTAGGTACTTACTCACGCAATTCCCTCTCTTTGTTAGCAATTTTTCCATCTTCTTCTGTGAAAAGGCTGGGCTTTATGAATTGGGATTTTAATAGCATTGGAAATCGCCATTCTCCTGACTCATTTGTTAACAAGTCATTCATAGCTTAAGGAAGCTTACGGGTACAATGTAAGTGAGGGGTTGATTCTCCACCAAGTATTCTCTTCTAAGAAAGTTAGCGAGTTTAATTCTCTTTTAAGCAAGCCAATGAGTCTTTTTTGTCAGGGTGGTTGGTGGCATTTTAGATTTCTATTCCACTCTCTCACAACAACGTGAACAACAACAAATGGATACTCCTATTAAATTCGGTGTGGATGTAGATCAAATTGCTTCCAATTCGCCTGTCACTTTTAATCATCTCACATAAGTGTGTATCTACCATCATCCCCTAGTTTTTCACGCGGTGAGGAAGGTATTAGGATTTAATTTTTTAAACACAAATCACAAATTTAGGGTCCTTTCAGATATTTGTGCAGGCTTTCTCACAAGCATTTTAGTGGTCGGGGCCTATAAAAATTTAGCGGAAGATATGTGTGATAGGCTTTTTTATGGAAAATTCATTATGGCTCATCACAATGTAATTCTAAATATTGACTATGATCTAACTACCCCTTTTCCATGGGACTGAGCCACGACCATGACAACAGGGCAACCTTTCCCTGGATTTGCAATAGGAGCAAGAAGGAACTTCTATGCTGGTCCTCCTCAGTTTCATTTCATTCTTTGGGGATGGGATTGGGAGGACCACCATTTGCACCTAATTATGATGCGCAGAGGATCGAATTTCCTCTCCAAGTTCCTGGGCATAGAGGACAGGCTATTTTCTCAATTTGGGGATGAGATTGATGAAAATCTTCCATGGGTCTATCAATTAAAATATGATGAGAAACTGGATGGTTTGGGTAGCCCAGTATCTTCAGACATAGACATTGGAGGCAAAGAAATAGAGGAAGATTCTGAGGAAGAAGAAGAGAATGAGAAGGAGATTGAGGATGAAATTGAAGAAGAAGAGGTGCTCGATGCGGCTGTTATAGTGGACTCCGAGCTTGATGAGGTCTCTCTGGAGGATTTTTCAATGGGTGGAAGCGGGGACACACAACTGGTTGATAGCTCCAAGTCAAACTCTGCTCCCAGCACAGAAAATGATACCACCTATCCCTCTAATTGAGTTTTCAGAGATAAGTTGATTTTGGGCTAGTTAATAACCCGATTTTTTTTTATAACTATTAAACTCTCGTTTAAGTTTTTTTCTTTTGGATTAACTTCGGATGAGCCTAGGTTCTCTGGATTTGGGGTTCACAATCCTCTTGGTAGGATTGGGCTATGAACTAGGACCTTTAATCTGTTACGTTTTATGTTTTACCATTTTACTGCTTTCATAATATTAATACAAACTATCAGTTATGGCCCCTTAAAGATTGAAAAAAATAAGTATATAGCTTAGTAAAAGGAAATGAACAATTGTTCATTCATTATAATGAAGCACAGAAAGATAGTGGTTGAAAATACAGAAATATTTGCAGTCAATAAAAGTCAGTCATCAAGCTAAAATGAGTAAATCTCACAAGAGGCTAGGAGCCGACTAGAGACAAGGATTTCAATCATGTCCTATTGAATTGTCTTTCACTGCACAAAAATAATAAGGGGAGAAGGAAAAGGACCTTTCCTTATTTGATCCATGAAATACTATCATCCATACCCCAAATAATAGTGTAAACAAGAGGTGATCCCCAACAGGAGGATAAACAATAACCACGGGAGGGGAAACAAGAATACAATGTAAATTAGTGACCACCAAAGAAAATGGTAGCTGTGAGAGAGCAGCCTTCATGGTCAGAGATGGATTAGAAATAGAACGAGTCACCCAAGGAACATTGTGAATTTCTGAAGAAACATGGAGCCTCCACAAGATCACACTTAGATCATGATGCTCGCTAGTATCCTTGTCGCGGTCCATTGGAGAGGGAACCTAACAAGTCAAGTGTTCTTTATTAGCATCCTCCTTATCACAATATCTACATCTCCTGTAGAAATCCTCCTTATCACAATGTCCTCACCATAGACAATGACGAGAAGAGGATTTGGGAAAAGAAGGTGTCTGACACACAAGAACTAGACCGAGCATCTTGGGCATAGCTGCAGCTCTTAGCAGAGGAAGATCCCAAGAGAGGGACCATGACCTGTAGCTTGATCCTGCCCTAAACTAGGAGCCTTGGGAGTCGCAGGGAAGGCAACGTAGAGAATCCCGTGCAAGATGTGTAAACACAGACTGAGCACATAGACTGAGGGGGAAGGGCATTTTCAAAATGGGGAAATTTATTTCTTGTGTACAATTTAATGGGTTCCTAATGTTAATCTCACTTGAAAGTTCGGTTTTATAAGCTTCTTCATAATGAAACACTTAGATTTATTTAGTTTGTTTTTTCTCATTATATTATATTTTCTTGATTTCATAATTTCTTCACTCTTGAAAATATCTAACTTGTAATATACTTACCTTCATTTATACTCTTTAAATTTTAATGATAATTGTTGTTGTTTAAAAATCTTTGTATAATATTTGATAATTCAGAATTAGAATATTTATTTATTTATCAAAATTATATTGAAATAAAAAAATATTAGAAACATATACATAAAAAAATAAAAGTATGTAGACGCTATGTGTTGTGATACTGCCTATTGATATCCACTTTTGTCTTGCTTGCTTCAACTGGACAATTAAGACTCTTATAGTCTATCACAGCCTAATTCATTAAACAACCCACTGTACATAATAAAAATAATATATATTGCTCTTATTCATTAAACAAACCATACGCATAGTAATATATATTGCCCTTATTTGTTTGATAAACAATGTATACAAAGCATGAATATTTAAATTCATAGACTTCATCTTTTTATACTTTCCAGTTGAAATCCCCACACAAGAATCCCGAGTTACAAGGGATTTTACACCTACAGATGTCAACTAGTAACAATACAGAAAGCAAAGCTTGTGATCTCACATTTATGATTAAACAGCCTACTGTCCTGCCTTAAGCTTACCTGACTAAATGCTGAAGTTTAACATGCAGTGGATCGACATTAGTAATGCTTTGATTTTCTACCTGTGATATTAACATGAAATGAATTCAGAGTTTTGCAGAGAACGAAGCATATATATCTAAGCCATTGTTGTGAAAATACCTTGGCGTGTATGGTATGGTAGACCTTTTCATTTGTTACAGATGAAGTAGCACTCATAACTTCAAATCCACATTCTTCCAACACCACAAGAATATCGGACAAGGCAATCTGATTGTTGAACATGTTTATATACGCCTGAAATGTAGCAGAACCAAGTGACTTTATTTAAACGGATGGGAAACCCTCACTTGATTCTTGGAGTTCCAGAGGCTTGAATATTGCAACGCCCTTGAAGCAAACTGCATGAATCGTGTTCTTGTTTCTTTCCCTTGTTAGATCTTTGATCTTCTGCTCTAGACAACGAACGTAGTTAACAGCTTTGTCCAGTTGGTTTGCTAGTGAACGCTTTCCCTGCACAATAT
Source organism: Thuja plicata (assembly GCA_018584345.1). Classification (NCBI taxonomy): domain Eukaryota; kingdom Viridiplantae; phylum Streptophyta; class Pinopsida; order Cupressales; family Cupressaceae; genus Thuja; species Thuja plicata. Next base: position 982,394 of record MU226225.1, read on the forward strand.
CGATCAACTTCAATTGAGATAAAAACAAAACCCACAAAATAAAATCATTTCAGCTCTAGAACGAAATAAAATCATACCCGAATGCTTTCTTGCGGAATTAGTGCCCACAGCTCTGAGTAGAGTGAATTCATTTCTCTCCGGCAACGCCTTTCAAACATGTTGTGAATAATCTGCTTGGTGGGTTGTGCGCCTGCCTTTTTCCCAACGTTACCAAAGCCATCTTCTGAACACTCCTGAATATGGAAATCGAGAGCAGTTTTGTAAGCTCTGTCTGGTTGAAATGAGAAATTCGACAGGTCAAATTCCTTAGTTGGTTGGAAAGGCATTATATAGGGAACATTGGTGATTAGGGTTGTTGGGTTTTAAGCCTAGGCTGGCAAGAAGATTTGCTGCACAAAGGATATATCTGAGGTTAGAACAGAGACAGGCTGTAAATAATATAAAGTATTAGGGTTGATAGATTCTCCTGATATATTAGTAGAATAATCAAGCTGTAGAATGCAAAATCTGTATACACTGATCTTCCACTAGGTTCAAATCTTCTCAATTAATAAGAAAACATGAGCTCAATCAAACTAGATCTGTTACGACCGGTAAGAGTGAAGGCAAAATAATTCAATATTAGTGCTTCATGCCCTCTACCGACATCCTCCGAAGTGAGCTGGAACCGTGTGAAAGAAACAAACATTCACTGCATGAATGATGTCTATAGAATAATTGATTATTTCCAAATCAATATTTGAATCAAACTAGATCTGTTACGACTGGTAAGAGTGAAGGCAAAATAATTCAATATTAGTGCTTCATGCCCTCTACCGACATCCTCCGAAGTGAGCTGGAACCGTGTGAAAGAAACAAACATTCACTGCATGAATGATGTCTATAGAATAATTGATTACTTCCAAATCAATATTTTAAAGCTCTCTTTTGATTGCACAAAGATTCCAATCGTTATGTATTGTATTTTTCCATTCACTATTTCATTTGAAAGCTCTTTAGATTTCTAATTGAGGAGGAAAAGGGTTCATATTAATAGGCCTCCCCAAAAGCATGGTTCACATTGAATAATACTTCATGGCAAGTCGGTACCCTAAAAGTTAGGGGTTCCTATCCATATCCATATTCTGTTCCTTAATTGGGTAGACAAATCATGGGAAGAGCCGTTAATTAAAGAGAAGGGATTTTCTAATACTTTCACTTAAATGATGAGCCACTGTTAATTAAAAATAATCAGCGGTGTGTTCAACCTGAATTCATCCAGGCTGTTTCTTCACGTTGAAATATGTCCATCCTATTGCAATAAGTTTAAGTGTCAAGATGCTCAGAAATTGGGTGTGCTGTTATTAATTTTAATTCAGAAATTAATTTATAAGGGAGTCGTCTATCCTGATGCAAAAAATTCCGATCATACATAGATCACATATGAAATGGGCATGGTATACGCCATGGGCGAAGGAAATTTTTTTTTCCTTTCCGTCATGGTATTTGTTAAAACAGTGACCTTTCAACTTGTGAGCATCTATCCCATCAAATTTTGAGCACGGATGACCTGCAATAATTTGTCACTACGGAGAATGACCTGCAGTGGAGACCAGATGTGTCGCAAATAGTCAAATCGGACCGCTGGAAAAAATGTGGAAGCGGCAATCACGACGTGATAGCCCACCTGCAATATCAGCTAGACATGTTATATGTCTTGCCGATGTTAGCCCCGCCGACATCGCCGTTTCGTACACCACCCCCTGCAAACCGTTTGGGATAAATGCGAAAGAAACAAGGGTCATTATTAACATAAAGATGCACAACTTAAAATTTAATAAAATATTATAATATCATTGGCCCAAATCACTTACGGTTCAACAAAATGGATGCACGTGGAAAAGCCTGATTGGTTTTGCCATTTCGCACTCATGCTTGATGAGTAGGAAGAAACAAACAACAAAATAGGGGAAAAATGACGTGTTGGCCTTCCAGAGATTTCCAAAAGACATGCCATAGGTCTTGCCGACGTTTTCTATTGGGGAAACATGACCCATCAGGAAGGATTTTCAATCTCAGCGACAATAGATGTTTCTCTGATGTATCCCATCGAGGAAACCTAGCCCATCAACATGTGTTTTCAATCTCCCAGCGATAGTAGATGTTTCTGTGATGTATCCCATTGGGGAAACATGGCTTATCGTAGTGTGTTTTCAATGTCCCAGCGAAAATATATATTTCTCCAATGTATGTCACACTTGTAAGATTTCGGTGAGAGTCTCACCGACATTTAGCTTCATTGGGGGTAAGGATAATACAACGTATAAGTCACTGGAAAAGATGATGTCTTAACTCAGTGTGACAAAGTTCAACCCATTACAACGATGTCTCAGATCCGTTATCAGTGATGGGCTAATGTTGGCAAAAATAGCCAATAGTGACCATTTTTTATAATGTTCACTATGAATGAGAATGAAGGATGATGAACATTAGTTAATCTAGTTAGCTAATTATTTCTAAGTAGTCGTAGATTGCATTTACATTCTTGACACTATAAATATAGAACATTGTATTCTAATTCTCATAAGGTAACGAAGAAATGAACCTAAGAGAAAAGTTTTAAGTTCTATATACCCTTCTTTGTGCATTGTTGAAATTATTTATAGATCACTACTTTACTTTCATTGTCTTTCTATATTTTTGAGTCTAGACATAATTTATGCAAAATTATATCAATGAGATTATCATTTACAATATGCTTACTTACCAAATGAAAGTCTAAAGGTACAAAATTTAAAGAATTAAAATAACTAAAATTGTCGTGAATCAAAATGGATTTTTTGTGTAGAATCTATAGATCTTGCGTGGTTAATCCATTTAAGTTCTCTTTGAAGCATGTTGAAGCTTTCGATGGGAAGCATTGATTAATATTAATTACCATGGTATTGATGACATATTTTTCCATTAGTATGCAAAGGAAAATAGTTTTGAACTGTCGGTAACACCAACACCGAAAGACAGGCTTAGTGCAACCCGACAACAAAGTTTATAGCATAACCCGAGAGAGCAGGTTACAATGTAAACCAACAACATAGTTTACAAGAGCAACCCAAAAATGTTGAAGAGGAACCCGACAGAGTAAACTGATAGAGTAACCCGACAGAGCAGACAACAAGGGAACTTGATAGACAGTTCACAGAGGAACCCAACAGGCAGACTAAAGAGAAAATTGAGCACGAGTCTACTGAGAGGTAGCCATAATCTGAGAAATGTGGATCTGACTTACACGTCAAATAAAACACTTGTGTTTTATATTTATCTTTTTTATTTACTTTAAATCCATTTCTTGAGGGAGAAGCAATGCAATTGTAATTGTTTTAATCAGTCTAATTGATTAAAAAACATGCAAACTAGGAGATCAAGGTCAAGTTGTAAAGCTTTGATCATAGAGCTATCTTTATAAAGCGTGAAACTAAAATAGGTCAATCTAATGTATAAATAGATGTGAAATCAATCAGAACAAAAATGATGCGATGATGATTGTATCTGAGGAGCACATTTATGGATTAGACTAAGAGATTTATGCAGAAGAACAACAAAACATGAAAACGATTATCATGAACTAGATTCAAGGATACCGAGTAGAACAGAGGTATTAATCAGTCACTATATGTGATACATCATATTGTAATCTTTAATGAATATGTAATCAAAAATTCTAGACTACATATACTCAGGTCAATAAATATTTTTGACTACATTCTGACAAGTGTAGCAAATAGAAGAAATCCTTTGAAAATGTGAATTTAACAATCCTTTTGTAAACCTCTTAATTGAGTGCACACTAAAGAGTGTTGCTAAATCTCTTAACAGAGTAGACCTTAACCAATCTCTACATGTTACTCCTAACAGATGTAGACACCTAAATTTGACCAGGTGTATCCAAAGCATTCAAAATTGTAAATCTCAGCCAAATCCCTCAAATCTCATCTCAATGCATTAAAATGGATCAAATTAGATGGACATTTATCAAGCAAAGTGGACAAAAATAAAATTAAATCAAAAGATTAAATAATCATAAAAACAAATAATTAAATTCAAGCCTAAAAGGGATTAATCAAAACTATGCAATTGATTTTAATCAATTAATTGTATAGTTTGAATCAAAAGAATCAAATCCAACCCATTCATCCTTACATGGCTAAATTAATTAAATGATTGAGTTATTTAATTCTTAATTTCTTTGAGACAACCAACCAACTTTCCCTGCATTTGATAACACCTCAAAGCTTTTGACTTAACCAAAGCTTGATCATGATCAAGTCACTCTACCCCCTACCCTTGGGAAATTGCTATAAATACAAGCCATTTCCTTTGTGTTTGGAATCCAAGAATTTCAAGAGCAAAGCATCCTTATTATAGGCATTTGGAGAGCATTTGAGAGCTTTTGAGAGTATTTTAGCATTTGCATAGCATTTAAAATATCATGTTTAGAAGCATTTGTTGGTTTTATAGCATATCTTGGAGCATTTTGAGCTAGATTAGAGCATTGTTTATCATTTATTTCTCATTGTAGGATTGTCCTTGGGAGAGATTAAGATTGAGAGCTCTCTTAACAAAGCTTAGATAGAGAACCATGAGATGTCATGGGTTTTAAAATTCAATTCTTAGATTAAATAGCATTTTCTTTCCATAGAGTTGTTGTTTATAATCCTAATTTCATGAAGGTGTAATCATACACACACAAATGGCGCTCACTGTGAGGCTTTAAGCCTCATTTCTAACATTTTAATCTTAATATTTTGTGTGTTTTGCATTATTCTTTATGTTATTTTACAAAAAAAAGGGGAAGAGCCACCTATGCAGTATTTAGAGCCGCCTATGAACATTAAAGCGCCGCCTACAGAGTTTCTTTCATCTCAGTCTTTCTTTTTTTAGCCGCCTATTAGATAAAGTGTGTCACCTGGTAGATAAATTGTATTGCCTACTAGATAAAGTGTGCCTCCTGTTAACTTTCAAGAGCCGCTTGCCAGCAAAACTCAGCTGCATTTTATACTTTCTGTGCTACTTGTTACTTTTATTTAGCCACCTGTGGATTGTTTCAAGCTGCTTAGTAGGATTTAAAAGCCGCTTTGAAAGTTTCTATTTCTGCATAGTAACAATTAAATGTTGCCTTTTAGCTATTAAATGCCACGTAAATCTTTGTACTTTAAATCGGGTTTTTAATGGTTTGCTCACTGTTTTGACTCTCTATGTTTTTCTGTTGTATGGATGAAAAATCACCCGAAAGTGTAGAAACCAGAGAAACAGGTCACAAAGCTTAGCAAAGAGGTGAGAATTAAGGTTAAAAATGACAAACAAATACATGCAGCTAATCTCTTAGAGAGTTTATTTAAGGAGGAACACTTATGTGATCACTACATTAAAGTGTTTTTTTCTTACAAATAAAAGTTTCCCACTCTTTAATTGATTTTCATGCCTAATTCTTTAAGTTTTGATTTGATAAACTTCCACTAAAAGAGCTTTTAGGAGGGAAATTGTCATTTTAGATTTCTAATTTTTCTTCACTTTGTCTCCATTTGTGTTTACTAACTTGTTGGAGGAGCCGGAGTGGGAACGATCACCACTAGGTTAGTGGAAATAAGCCAAATCAATCAAAAATGCGCCTAGCCTTGCTAGCTTCAAAAACAAGGTATTTTTACAATCAAGCTTGCATTTCTTAACTTGTGGCAAATTATTTGAATCTAGCATAATTAGGGACACCCTACTATTTTCTATTCAAACAAGACATTAGGTATATGCTCTCAACTTTTTGAAGTTGATCAAAAAGCCAAAAGTGTCAAGTTTGGGTGGTAGAAAGAAAGGGAAGATTAATTGAGCCACACATCTCATTTTTCAGAACCTTCTTGTCAAGAGGTTGAAAACAAAAAAAATTTTCTTGAGGTGTTTGGAACAAAGGAAAATAATAGGGATATGCTCTTCACTCTTTGAGTGAATCAAATTCCCAAACTTGTTGGACTAAGTTTGATTCTTGCTTTCCATATACATGCTAGCTAAATAGAGCTTTAAAGGGCCTGCCTCCCAAGAATTACCTTGCGAGGACGGTGAGAGGGATTTACCCAAAGTGGGAGACATTTTCTTTTACCGCGATGTCATCTGACCCGCTATAAATAAATGCACTTTACCTTAATTGGAAAGTGACTAAACCTTGTGCAAGCCATCCTCACTTCCTCTAGTAGTCCTTCAGGATTGCGCAAAATTGTACTTTTGTGCATGTGGGAATCCCGCAAGGGGGTAAAGGATCTTGGCAATATTTAGAATGGAAGGATTGAAAGCCTTGATAAAATAGCAGACCTACCTTTGTAGAGCCATTGTTACAAGACAAATTTGTTTGACTCTAAGGTAGATTGTTTGGAAGAAATTCTTGTGCGAACCTGTAAAAAAATCTGAGAACATACACTTTTAGTGTGGTTTTAGGGATATGGTACAAATTTGATATGTGTTTTGAGCTTGTACTCTGTTTTCACGCAAGGTTCTTTTTTTGACAAGTTTGATCAAAGCCTTTAAATTTTTAAATCCAGAAAACAAAAAAAAATTGATAAATTCAACTTTGATCAGTAAAGTGTTGCGTACCAATACTTCAGAGCCACTTATAGACAAAACTGGGCTACTTAAAAATCTTAAAACACCACTTGAAAACATTCAACAGTCGCGTAAGTCACTAGAAAGTGTCGCGTATCAACATTTTAAAACAGCCTATCAACAGGAAAATGCCACTTGCTAACTGCAGAGCATCGCATATAGTGATTCCAGTGACCGTGTAATAACAATTAAAGGTCACCTACACACAGGTAAGAGCCACTTAGAAACAAAAAAGGGCAAACAATTGGTATATACCAAGGGTTTGAAAATAAGAAAATTCTATTTTTTGATACCCTTTTGAACGTTCTACCTCTGTGTATACTCAACTAGAACAGAATCTGTCATTATTGGGCATTTTGCAAAATTATCCAAAGAATGATCACTTAAGTGATTTAAAAACCTAGGATCTTCATTCAATTTATGTTAATGCCAGTTTTTACTTGATCCCATTACATTAAGACTACCCTACAACCAGACGGATCTTATCTAAGGCAAGAGTGTCCTTTTTTGGGTGATCCATTTAGTTCTTTAAGGTCCTTACAAGAACCCATGAAGGAAACAAAACGAAGGATGTCTTTCCCATATGGCCATATAGATCCCAATCAAATCAATCATGTCAACAAGGATATGAACAACAATAGAGGGGGAAATGTTGATCCTAACAACAAAGGGTCTAACAACAATACCAATGGAGGAGCAAACATTGACCCTAACAATCAAGGGATGAACAATACCAACAATGGGGGACACATTGACCCTAATGATGAGGAGTTAACTAATGAAAAGGTTAATGAAGCTATGCAAAGCCCTTTCTTCATGAAACTTATGGAAAAAGTGCTGGAAAAAGACAAGGAGAAGTACTTCTTAGACCTAGCACAAACGGTTCTAAAACTTCCACATGATTATGATGTCACGAAACTCAAACAAGAAGAAGCTAAGGCTAATCCCATTGAAATCATGAACAAGAAATTTCAAAATTTTCAAATGCAATTGGACACAATAAAACAAAGTGGTGCTCCTAAACCCTTTCCTATTGAAGCTTTGTGGCCATTTCCATTTGATAAGTCTTTAATCATGATTCCATTTCCAACAAATGTTATTTATCCTAAATATGATATAATGAAGGAACATCTGATCCTCAAGATCACTTAAGGGAATTTTGTGCCCTAAGTCTAGATTTTATGCATGACACAGCTTACCTTATGAGGTTATTCCCTAGAATTTTGGGGGGTATGGCAATGGAGTGGTTTTCAAAGTTACCCTTCGGCATTCAAACCTTTGAGGAATTGGCCTCTAATTTTGTAAGTCACTATTCCTATAACATCAAACATGAGGTTACAATGCTTAATCTATGCAACACCAAGAAAAGAGAAGGAGAGAGATTCCTTCTTTTCCTACAACAATGGAGAGTGGTATTTGCTAGATACCCTCGAAGTGTACCCGAAAAGGAAAAGATGGATATTTTTGTCAACAGCTTGAATCATGAAATGAACTATCGATTAAGGCTACAATGTCCTAGGTCATTCCAAGACCTAATTGAGAATGGGGTGACAACGGAAGAGGTATTGATAAAAAGTGGAGAAATCAAACTTTACAAAGATAACAAGAGTAACAACAACAACAATACCTCCAACACGAATCAAAATCAAAATTCCAACAATAACAACCGATTTTGGACGAAGAATAACAACAATAAAGGAGTGGTTAACAATGGAGTGGTAGAGGCTAACACTTTAAAGGATACCCATTTCAATCTCACTCAAAACTCATTTCAAGCCAATAATGTGAACCAAGCACCCAAAGTGCCCTTTAACAACAACAAAACTAATAACAACTTTGGGAATAATCAAGGGGCTCATAAGCCTTAACCTTTCTTTTCACCTACACCCAAAAGGAAATTCACTAGTTTGGGTGAACCATTGGAGAATGCATTAAGGACACTTATTGAAAATAAACTTATTGACTTACCAGTGGCACAACCATATGAACCTCAAATCAAGCCAAATTGGTGGAGTGAGAATAGCCATTGTGAGTATCATCGAAATAGGGGACATAAGACTAATGATTGCATGTGGTACAAGATCTCATAGACAATGGTGTGATAAAAATGGACAACCCTCAAACTAATGAAGATCACACAGCTTTTAAAACTCCTTTCTATAAACATGAAAAAGGAGAATCTTCCAATTCAAACAATGGAGGAAACAGTGTGAATAATGCAAGAGGCAATCATAATGTTAACTTTGCTCATACTTATGACAATACTATCAATGTGGTTTTGATAAAAGATCAACCTACTCAAGGGTCCACTAATGCCATCACAAGGGTGAAAGCCTCAAAGGTTACCCTACAAGGGGGTACTCCTATTACTATTGGCCCTAAAACACCAACTATTTTGGCTAAACAAGAACCACCCACAACAAAGCCTTATAGTTTGGTGGATCAATTACAAAAGACTCTAGCAAAAATATCAATTTTGGAGTTGTTAAAATTATCTCCTAATCACAAGGAGATCCTGGAAAAAGCCTTGTAGGAGACCACTGTCCCTATAAACTTTGAGGAAGACAAATTTTAGAACATGGTAGGGCATCTCATAGCCCCTCATTGTCTTTCCTTTTCAAAGAAAGATGACATGTCTATCACACATCCTCAAAACCTACCCTTGCATATAGAGGTATTAATCCAAAGACATAGGGCCAAGAGAGTTCTCATAGATGGTAGATCTGGTATTAATATTTTCACTCTAAACCTTGTCAAATCATTAGGGTTAACTGAGTCTTCCATTGATCCAGAAAAGCAAATCACTGTTAAGGCTTATAATGAGGAGGAAATATCTTCAAAGGGTATGATCATTCTACCAATTCAAGTGGGACCTATCAAAAAGGATACCATATGTCAAGTCCTTGATATGAAATTGACCTACAACATCTTACTAGGGAGGCCATGGATACATGAAATGCAAGCGGTACCTTCTACATATCACCAATGCATAAAATTTCCATAAATGGGGGAAGAGATCACTATTGGAGGAGATTCAAATCCTTTCCAATATTGCAATGCTTTAAAGCCAAGTCATGAATTGTATATTCCTCATAATAGGGAAAGAGTCATCCCTGATATTACCATCAAAGAAGCCAAGGAAGAAAGTCCAAAACCAATATCACATGTCACATCAACTACTAACCCTATTCAAACTAAGTCAATTACATCAACTAAGGGAAACAAAAAGATGAGTTATGAGGGTTCAAATTCAAAGGATAATTCAGTTTGGACTTCAAAATTGAGAATGGAATCTTCTAAACCCACTAAGGAGGAGAGAGAACAAACTAAGAAATATCATTATGAAAAGATGAGTGACCTAATGTATCAATTTGAGAAACAATGCAAAATTAACTTAAAAGGGGTAGGGGAATATTATGTTTCCCTATTTGATTTACCTACATCTCTAAGGACACATGGGAAGCCATCCAAAGATCATCAACCTCATAAATACAATTCCCATTTTGTGAGAGACTGTGACAAACAAGAAATGGACAAAGAAGATAATGAGGTATTACAATGGCTTTATAAAGAGGACGGTAATTCAGCCAATTCCAATGAAAGGGTGCAACATATCAACATCAAAACTGATCAATATGGAAAAGGATTTTATATCATGTAGAAAATGGGGTATAAAGGAAGAGGACCCTTAGGATTTCAACATAGAGGTTTTTTAGAACCTATTGAACTATTTTGGAGAGCAAAAGAAGAGAAAGTCGGCATAGGTTTTCAACATAAAGGAGAAAGTTCAAGTCCCATGCATGATTTTCGTGCACATATCCATATGGTAGGTTATGAAAGTGAAGATGATTCTAGGGATTATGAGTGGGAATCCTTTTTCAAATAATCTTGTCATGACATAGAGGTTGATACCATTCACACTTATGCAACTCATCCTAAAGTTGAGAATCAAGAACATGTGGCTCAAAGTTCAAATTCAACTCAGACATCAAGTGAACCTCAATAAGTCAATATAGGACAAGCACCTCTTTTCACTCAATGGGTAGGTGAACCTTGGGTACCTTTATGGGTGGGAGACTCTACCCTAGTGTTTAATCCACATGCTTTCTTTCCCATAGAAATCTTAGAAGACTCTAATGAAGAGGATTTTGATCCTTCTTCCATGGACCATCTTGAAGAAGCACATGTTATAGACCATGATGATACAATGTATGAACCATAAAATGTGGTCATGTCCTTAACTCCTTCAAATGAAAGCCCATCCAATGAATCCTTGTCCTTAATGCACCCCAAACTTATCGATTGGGATATTTTTGAGCCAAATGACTTACTCTACTTTCCAAATGACAATGCAATGGCCTTATACCTCAATGTGGTTGAACCTAATTCTTCCACCAATGAATTTACTCTAGACATGATGATAGGGGCAGGTGTTCAACCTC
>MU226225.1:994540-1005083 GCA_018584345.1 Thuja plicata
TGTTCACTAGATTACTACATAAAGACACCATCTTCACATGGGATGAGGAGTGTGATAAAGCCTTTACATTGTTGAAAACATACTTGATGAATCCACCTATCTTGATGTCACCTATTCAAGGAAAACCATTGTTACTCTATATTTCAGCAACAAAAAAATCTTTAGGAGTCTTATTGGCACAAGAGGATGATGAAGGAAAAGAAAGGGCTATCTACTACTTGAGTAGAACATTGATCAAATATGAATTAAACTACAGCTTCATGGAAAGGGCTTGCCTAGCAGTGGTATTTGCTTCTCAAAATTTAAGACATTATATGTTGTTGCATAAGGTGAAGCTCATAGCCAAAATTGATCCCTTAAAATACTTACTTAGCAAAACATTTTTGACTAGAAGGATTGCAAAGTGGATAATGGTACTTAGTGAATTTGACATTGAATATGTTGATAAGAAAGTAATCAAGGGTCAAGTTATAGCCGATCAATTGGCTGAATATCCTCAAGAATCTACACATCCTATGCAAGTGGAGTTTCCAGATTCTGAAATTATGAATGTAGAAGCTAAAACATAGAATTTATACTTTGATGGATCTTACACCCAAAATGGTAGTGGAGTAGGCATTCTTTTGATTACACCACAAGGTTACACAATCCCAAAATCTTACAAGTAGTTGTTCCCTTGCACCAATAAAATATTTGACTATGAAGCTTTGGTCATAGGTATCAAGATGGCCTTGGAATGGAATGTCACAAAATTACAGGTCTATGGGGACTCTCAATTAGTCATCAATCAAGTTAATGATGAATATAATACCAAGAATGAAACATTGATGCCTTACAAGAAATTAGTGAATGATTAGAAAAAATACTTTGCTTTCATCACTTTTGAACAAATTCCAAGAGACAAGAATAGAGCAGCGGATGCAATGGCCACTTTGGCATCTTTACTTCAAATGCCCGATCAAAATGAAAAGTATGAGTTCTTGGTGGAAGAATTGGTTAAACCAACATTTGACCTACCTGATAACCAAATTATTGCCCTTTTACATGGACATGACTCACCATGATATGGACCCATCTATGCCTACCTAAAAGACCAAACCTTACCTATAGACCAAACCCATGCTCAAAAGAAAAATTTCATAAGACAAGTAGCCCATTATACCATCCTTTCTGACACATTGTATCATAAAGGTCTTGACGGAATGCTCCTTAGATGTATAGAGGAAGATGAATCCAAATTAGCTTTAAAAGACGTCCACGAGGAGTGTTGGAATTATATAGGAATGATGTACTGAGAGGGGAGGGGTGAATCAGTACCTCTAAAAAAAATTTCTTGGTTAGCCCATTAACCCTTAATCATCAGTTTGTAAATTATCTTATCTAACTATTCATCTTTCTTTATGTATATGCAATCATATCATAAGTTCTTTAATATGTAAGCATAACAGAAACATTCATGAAAATAGATAACACATAACACAAGATATGATATCACATAAAACTCTTGTTAGGAAGTAAAAACTACGGTGGGGATTGTTACCCACAAGACTTCACTATCTGCAGATAAGAAGGGGTCGGTTAAGGCTTACAATTGGTCCCTTCTGATGACCTACCCTATTAAGAGTATTACAGTGGAGACCTGTTAAGATCTAATTCATTTGAAGCTTTAGCAACACTGTTAAGTGTGCTCTCTGTTAAGAGATTTGTAAAGAACGGTTAAGTCCACCTTCTACAAAAGGATTTTAGATGTGATGCACTTGTTAGAATGCAACTACATAAGTCTTTGATTTGATGATGTATGAAATCTTTAATTGCTGATAACAAATCTTATTAAGCTTCATACATATAAGTAATCATCCTTCCATGATTGAATAATACCTTTATCTGCTCGTCGGTAGCCTCTGTGTGTTCTTGACAACTGATGTGATATGTTTCTGAACTTTGCATGAATTCTACCTTCTTCTCCTTAGATGCTCTTCGTGGCTATCAACAACAATGAATTAATATTTCACAATTTATTTGAACATCTATTTATACTAGTTTTTGGCTCAATTCTTCATTCACGCTTCGCAAGTTAACTCTAGATCCAAGGTTTACAACTTGACCTTGATCTTTAGTTAGATATGTTTTAGATCCATTCAGATGCTTTAAAACATTTACATAAAGCTTGCTTGACCCTCAAGTTATGATTTAAAACAAATTAAAACTCTATAAATAGAATTACATAGCTTTATCTTACGTGTAAACTCAAATCCACAATTTACGGGTTCTCTAACTAAGTGTCAGTTCTAACGGTCAGTTTTCTTGGTTGTCGGTGTTCCTTTCTTGAACTGGTCATCGGGTATGCCTTTTTTGTTCCATCAGTTTTGTTCTCAAAACTGTGTTGCTAGTGATGCTTGTCAATTCCATACTTAGCATTTTTCATGACCTCTGTGTTCTGTCGGGTATGCTCATTGTTCGCTGGTAATACTTGTAGTCCGTCGGTGATCTTTGTAGTCTTTCGGTGATCTCTGTTAAGATTTTTCACTAAGTATTCTAATGGAAAAATTAATGTCATCAATCTCCCTCTTTGACATTAGTATCAAAAACATGATATGTGCAACATACTGAGTGTATTAGTATGTACACCTGTGTATACTCCTTCCTTAGTCATTTGAATGACTCCCCCTTTGTATATGTTGGTAAGTGTAAGTATATATACATATCCTTATGTACTTTATATTTATATATATCTATTCATTCTATACATACAATATACATTTCCCTATTTCCTTTCCTCCTTTTTTAATTCTAAAGGCAAAGGTACTTATAGCTTGTCAAAAAGGTGGGAATGTGAGGATTTGATCTCCTCCATCATCTTTTCCCATTTTTCCTTTAGCATTTCTAGTGCCATGTGCTCCAGTGAGATCCTTACATGTATATCATAGATGATGTCTACTACAGACATCTCGGGGGTTGCAATAAGATTTCTTGCATCAAAAATATGCTACTGTAGAATTGTAAGATTAGGAAGAATGTGTGCCTGCAGTTCTGTAATCTCACCTCTTAGTTGAGTTTCAACATCCCATATTTATTTCCTTAGCCTATTAGCCTCTATGACCTTGTCATGATGCGCCTTTATACTATTTGCATGTGAGGTTATTCTTTGTGCACTTGTTGTGACATTAGAATCGATTTATGCTAATTTGTAACTATTTTCTTTTGCAAAATTCTCAAGTGTGCACATCTTTTGAACTAAGGTGATTGCTTCAACAATCATTGGCTTTAATTCATCAGTGGGTTCAGAGAGCTTTACCTTGTTCAATGCCACTTCTTGGCTGATTTTATCAATTAACTTGTATTGATATTTCTTCTCTTCTTGTTCTTCCATAGCTTGCTCTGCATCTATACTTTTCTCTGTGATGGTGTCGGTAAGAACAACAATATGTTCCTTAACTATAGCATTTGCTTCAATTTTTACTTTAGGAAGAAGTTGTTGGAGAATATCTTTTTCTTTTTCAAGTGTCATTGTTTCCCTGTGTTCTTGTATCATTTTCTTTTGAATGGCTTTTCTCTGACATAACACTCCAAACTCTTGAAGTTTGTCATTGTCCAAAGTGGTAATATCCCAGTTTGGAACTCCTATGATTTCATCCATTGTAATAGCCAAGATGTCTTTCTTTACTATTTTCTTTTTCTTCTTCTTTGGCTGGGTGGCAAATTGATGTACCACCATCTGTAAAGCATGAAATTGGGTTGATTTGGTGGGTGAGGGTTGAAAAGATGAGGCTTCGTTTGTATCTATTTTGAGTCCACCATCTAGTTTGGTGAAGATGTCTCCTCATTTTCTTTGGGTGTATTAATAGATGTATCTTCTTTAATTTTTATACCTTCATTTGTCTTGACTCCTTCACTGTTATCTTGTTCTTCAACCTTTCTCAATGTATCATCAATTTTGTTATCTACCTCTTTGTTTTGATCTTTTGATACATTTTGCTGATCATCGGTTGCATCCTTCATTTCTGTTTCTGTATCCTTGGGAGTGTTGGATGCAACTTTGTTTTCATCGGTACCCATACCCTTGGGTATATCATCATCTTTCTTAGATGATTTATCCTAACTAGACTGAATATCAATAGCATCTATTAATATATTCATTTTTTTGGTGTATTGACTGTTGTAGTGTTAATAGTTGTGTCTTGTTCATCGGTATTGCCCTTTGTAGCATTGATGTCTTCATCTTTTTGAACTTCTACTGCAGGGTCTTGTCCTGTAGTGGTATTGAAAATTTTGTCTAACCATGATTCATCATTTACATCAACATCTAAGTTACCTTTTATTAACAATTCTTCTTTGGTAACTTCTTCATCCTCTAAGCTGATGTGGATGGGGCTTGCTAGTACTTGATCATTTTCACCTTCCTTTGGCCAGTCTTCATCTATAATGTCAGTCTATTTTTGGCCTATTATTTGTACCTCTTCACTATCTAACTCAACTATTGAGTTATCTATTTTAGTGATTGTTTCCTTCTCATGACTGCTCTCCTCATCAGGATTAAGTATCTCACTCCATACATTATGTGTTTCTTTTTCTAGCTCTATAAGCTTCTCTTTAAGAAATTTATAAGCTCTCAATTTGGGTGAGAAGCTTTTTGCATATTTATCCATGATTTCATTGATTTCTTCTCTTCTTGATTCAGGAGGCATAAGAGAAACCAGTACTCTTTCTCTTATCCTTTTCTCCTCATGGAGTGTAAAAGTGAATCTAGAAGATATCTTATCCAATAGTTCTTGTGGAACATCATGTGTAGTGAATTGTAGTGGGACATAATAGTGGCTACACATCTTAGCAATAAGTAAATCTTCAATCTTATTCTATTCTAAAGTATCACATCTTAACCATTTCTTAATCTTAGGATGTCCAATAGATGCAGCTTTAGAAATATACTTACATATTTCATCAATGTCTTCAGTGGGTGATGTAACCTTTTCTTGTTTCATAGTTTCAAGTTCATCCATTGCCGAATCTTCTAATTCCTCATTTGTCTGAAAAAATTTTCTTCTTTTGGGAGGTGCCCTAGCTAGTTGTTTTGCCTTTTGTGTGTCAGGTTTCCTCTTATATACCTTTCCTTTCACCATGGGAGAAGGAATTGCATCTTTTGTTGTTTGACTCCTTGTTCTAGATTTCTTAGGTGGAGGAGGAGGTGGTGAATCAGACTTCTCTTCCTCTAATTTATTTGGCTCTACTTTATTACCGATGGGAAGCTGGTCCTTGGTGAGTTCCTCCTTACCCTGTTGTTCCTCTTCACCTTCTCCTTCTTCTTCTCCTTCAGAAGATATATTTAAGTTCTTTTTCAGATTATTCACCATTCTTTTTTACTATTTTACAGCCTTCTTGACAACAAGATTTTTCTTAATCTTTTGTTTGGCCTCTTCATAGGTACCAAATCTTAATTGCTTGTTGTTTACTGGTTCATTTAATAGTGCCTTGATGCACTCATTGGCTACTCTTGCTTTGATTTCATAATCCAATTTTGAAAGCCATGATTTCCTTGGTACTACTGCTTGTATGTATGTGAAGTCAGTATCTACCATGAAACATATTTCTTCACGGTGTTCCTCTATCAGATTCTCAGGAATCCTAGTTCTTGCTTGCAGCATTTCCTTTATGGTTTTGAAATGCTCATGCATAACATTATCAAAATTTGTTCCTAGTGATTCTATGAATTCACCTATCTGAATGGTTAGGGGTCTGCTTGTGTCCCATGTAACTTTTCCAATAGAAGGAAAGTATTCTTCAAAATAAAATAATATGCACATTATGAGGGAACCAAACTTACATGTGTTTGTTCCTGAAGACCTTATTGTGCACATGTTCTCCTCAAATTGATGTAACAGGATCTCTACTAGATCCATCTTCTTCCCCTATTTGATAATCTTGTATGCTGTGCTCATAGACGTACTAGATATGTTGTTCATTCAGCTTTCTTGGAAGATCTTATATCCAACGACACATGCTCCAAACTTCAGCTCTACGTCGGTAATGGTGTTGACCTTTAGTGCTCTTTTATCTGATTTAGCACCAGTCAGTTTTTCCACTTCTGCCAGAGATGGGTGCTTGTGAGCCTATGGTTTATCGATTGTAGGATAACAAGTAACCACATGTATGACATCTTTTTTTATTTCCTTTGGCTTTTTTAGCCATAGAGTCTTGTTGTGGACTTTGCTAAGAACAATCTTTATCCATTCCATTTTGAAAACCTTGGGAAAATGCAGTGCATTTGTGAGTCCCTTTACTTCCAAGTGTTTGTTCTCTTCTTTGAGCTTTCTAGCATCATCACATAGTGCCCTATAGGAATTATCTAGGTCTAGATCTCCTATCTCCAAGATCTTGCAATGAATATAGAACCTTACGTCCTCTACTAGTAAAACCCTAGGTGGGATTCGAGAGAATGCTCCGGAATCGTCAAGTTGTGAAGCTATTTCAGGATGTATCTTGTTTTTTGGTTCAGCACATGTTCCTCTACTGATGAGATTGAAGGTTTTCTTCTTATCCTCCATAATTTTCTCTACTCTATAATTTGATGCCATCTTGTTTGCAATTTAGGGCTTTTTGCAAATAAAATAGTGCGGTCGATGATTGTATTTGTTTACAGATTCTCTGTGATTGCCTGTGAATGTGAATGCTTCGTGAAAAATTGATTTCTGCTGAGTCACTTTCCAATCTTCTCTTAAATCATTTTGGTCTGCTCTACTCTGCTAGAAAATTGCGGGTGCAAAAATGAGTTTACTCGTCGGGCTTTTATAACCTCTTTGTACCCTAAGTTGTCATTAATGCTTACCAACTCGTCGATTTATGAAGACTGATTTTGTCGGTAGAGACATTCATAACATCTTCGATGTCTATGAAAAGTATCAAGGTTGCTAGCAGTTTTGGAGACTTCACCGATGATTGTCGGTGAGGTTTGCAAAGATATCTTTTGTTGATTTAACATTCACCGATATCCGTCGGTTTACACTTAGCTTGTGTAATGACCGATACATTCTGATAAGTAGTGATAACTTTTCTATGTGCGTTCACCGATGCAAATTGTGCCCAATAACTGATGGTTGCTTTTCAATAGTTTAGCAAATAACAACATGCTACATCTTTATTCATTCTAATATTAAAATATGAACTATATATGATGGAACCGATGTATAATGTAACTTGTCATAATGCAGTTCCATACTTACTTGTGCAATCTAGTTGGATGTAGTGATATCATCAGATCCATTGGATGAGGTGGCACCATTTGCATTGCTTGTTCCAGAACCTTCAGTGTTTGTGGCTTTTACCCACATCTTGTTTCTCATTCTTTTGATGTCATCAATGGTATTTCCATTGGGATGTGTATTTGTGTCTGTCAGCTAGTCTTTGCAATCTTTTATCACATGTCCAACCTTATGACAATGTAAACATGCCATACCTGGATTGGTTCAACCTCTTGACCTTCTGGTCCATTTTCTCATACAGTTGGCAGCAATATGACCATACCTTCCACATGCTGTGCAATTTACCAATGTGTTATAGTCCCAAACATATGAGTTACCTACTCTTGTTGGTTTGTAGCTTTTATCAGTTTTCTTTGGTGTCCATGCCTTGTTGTTCTTTTTCCAGCATTCCTTATGTGTATGCCCATTCATCTTGCATGTAGGACAGTACTTGTCCATATAGGTTTTTCTCTTTAGATTAGTTACTTTGGATCTACAATCATGTGCCTTGTGTCCTTTCTTTTGACATTGATAACAATTACCAATAAAAGTAGATTGTGCTTGAGAAATACCTTTCATTTTTCTTCTGCAAATGTTTGCAGTGTGGCTTGGTTTTTCACAGTGATTGTATGATAGCTTCTTGGATCTTGGGGTTGTGAAAGAATTCCTCTGATCTAGTTGATTAGAAGATTCACCATTCTCATTGTACCCTAATCCTGTATAGTTGTTGACTCTTCTTTGTCCATCAAGAAAATCATCCATCCTTTTGTTGCTATCCTTAGCCTTTTTGATTAATTCACTGTGTTGATTTTGGAATTTGATTTCATGCTTCAATTTTTTGTTCTCTTCTCTTAGCTCACCTATGATCTCTATTCTTTCAATGAGTTCTGTATTTAATTTGTTTGCTTCTTGACTCCTAAGAATAATCTAGTTGGTAACCTCATGGTGATGCTCAGTGACTCTTAGAATCTCTGATTCTTTCTCTTGTAGTTTCTTTGTAATTTTCCTCCTATCATCAATGGCTAGAGTTCTTTAATTTTCAGATTTTCTTGCATCATTCATGACATCAATAATTTTCACCATTTGTGTCTCTTGACCAATTTACAACATCTTTATTTGATCTGTCAGATGTAGATTGATCTCTTGTATATTTGTAATTTCTTCAACTGATGCGTCTGAAACTTTGCTCATTGATGATTCCATTGTTTCAAAGTAATCTTGTATTTCCACTTCTTTGTAGTCTTTCTCATTCAACCTAGTTGCCTTAATCTTTCTTTCATCAATAAATCTTCTTAGTTTTATTCTAGCCTCCTTGTACTGCTCATAGTTTATTTGCATCTGTAACTGCTCATTCTCAATAGTCATGTCCAATCTGAACTTGTCCATTGCTCTGATCTTTTCTCTCAAGTCTTTAAGCTTTTCAAGAGAGAGACTTAGCTTTGATACCAGTTGTTTGAATTATATAGGAATGATGTACTGAGAGGGGAGGGGTGAATCAGTACCTCTAAAAAACTTTTCTTGGTTAGCCCATTAACCCTTAATCATTAGTTTATAAATTATCTTATCTAACTTTTCATCTTTCTTTATGTATATGCAACCATATCATAAGTTTTTTAATATGTAACCATAATAGAAACATTCATGAAAATAGATAACACATAACACAAGATATGATATCACAGAAAACTCCTATTAGGAAGTAAAAACTATGGTGGGGATTGCTACCCACAAGACTTCACTATCTGCAAAAAAGAAGGGGTCGGTTAAGGCTTACAATTGGTCACTTTTGATGACCTACCCTATTAGGAGTGTTACAGTGGAGACCTTTTGAGATCTACTTTGTTTGAAGCTTTAGCAACACTATTAAGTGTGCACTCTTCTCAGAGATTTGTAAAGACTGGTTAAGTCCACCTTCTACAAAAGGATTTTAGATGTGATGCACTTGTTGCAATGCAACTACATAATTCTTTGGTCTCATGATGTATCCAATCTTTAATTGCTGATAACAGATCCTATTAAGCTTCATACATATAATTAATCATCCTTCCATGATTGAATAATACCTTTATCTACTCGTCGATAGCCTCTGTGTGTTCTTGACAACTGATGTGATCTATTTCTAAACTTTGCATGAATTCTGCCTTCTACTCCTTAGATGCTCTTCATGGCTATCAACAACAATGAATTCATATTTCACAATTTATTTGAACATCTATTTATATTAGTTTTTGGCTCAATTCTTGATTCATGCTTTCCACGTTAACACTAGATCCAAGGTTTAGAACTTGACCTTGATCTTTAGTTAGATATGTTTTAGATCCATTAGGACGCTTTAAAACATTTACATAAAGCTTTCTTGACCCTCAAGTTATGATTTAAAACAAATTAAAAATCTATAAATATAATTACATAGCTTTATCTGTTGTGTAAAACTCAGATCCATAATTTGCAGGTTCTCTAACTGACTGTCATTTCTGATGGTCGGTTTTCTTGGTCATCGGTGTTCCTTTCTCGAACTGGTCGTCGGGTATGCCTTTTCTGTTCCATTAGTTTTGTTCTCAAAATTGTGTCACCGGTGATGCTTGTAGTCGTTGGTGATGCTTGTCAATTCAATACTTAGCATTTTTCATGACCTTTGTGTTTTTTTGGGTATGCTCGTTGTTTGCCGATAATACTTGTAGTCTGCCGATGATCTCTGTAGTCTGCCAATGATCTCTATCAATGTTTTTCACTAGGTGTACTAATGGAAAAATTAATGTCATCGGAGGGGATTTGTGGGTCACATTTGAGTGGTTTAAACCTAGCTAAGAAAATCCTACGTATGAAGTACTTTTGGAAAACCTTAGAAAGGGATGCTTGTCAATATGTCAAAGTTTGTGCAAAATATCAATACCATGGAGACATGATCCATGCACCAGCACAAGAGTTACACCCATTTGTCACACCATGGCCATTCTATCAATGGGGTTTTGATTTGATTGGAATGATTTATCCACCTTCTTTAAATGGACACAAGTATATAATCACGGCAACATAGTACTTCACTAAATGGGTTGAGGCTGTCCCTTTATCAACTACAACATGGAAGCAAATTTCCATGTTTATCCTAAATCATATCATATGCAGATATGGCATTCGTCATGCCATCATCACGGATAATGGATAATAGTTTAAGAACAAATATGTTGATAAGTAGGAGATATTTTTCCACAGCAAGTCAAATTGTGATATTGCTATCAGGATTTAACTGTGTAGTTTTTGAGTCAAACTCATTGACCCATAATTCATGAGTAGTGGTTCAACATGAACCC
>MU226225.1:1005133-1017366 GCA_018584345.1 Thuja plicata
TGGAACACTTAGCACTCATTGGATCTAGGTGATGCTCACAGAGGTGAAGCACCGGGACTCCCCGGGGAGTCCCGGTGCTTCACCTCTGTGAGCATCACCTAGATCCAATGAGTGCTAAGTGTTCCATTCATTCTCATGAGAGATGGGTTCATGTTGAACCACTACTCATGAATTATGGGTCAATGAGCTTGACTCAAAAACTACACAGTTAAATCCTGATAGCAATATCACAAACAAATATGTTGATGAACTTTGTGACACATTAAACATATTACACATCACTCTTCATCCATTTACTATCCCCAAGGTAATGGACAAGCAGAAGCTACCAACACGAACATCCTTAAAATCCTTAAGAGATCCGTTGGTAAGTCAGGAAAGGATTGGAATCTTCAAATCAATCTAGTATTGTGGGCCTATAGGACTAGTATTTGAACCCCGATAGGAGCTACACCTTTTTCATTGGTTTATGGGGCCGAAGTTGTTCTACCTTTAGAAGTTGAAATACCATCCCTAAGAGTCTCATTGCATGGATTAATCACGGATGAAGATTATAGAGTTGCCTGCCTTCAACAATTGAAAATATTGGAGGAACATCAAACTCAAGCCTATGATCATTTGAAAGTGTATAAAAATCAAATTTCAAGGAATTATAACAAGCATATTAAATAAAGAACCTTTCAAGTAGGAGATCTAGTATTGAGAGAAAATCCAAAAAATCAGGCTGGTAGAGAAAAGAAAGGAAAGTGGGAAGCAAATTGGCTAGGTCCTTTTGTCATTGTTTTTTCATTTGGAATGGGGACCTACAAATTGGTCGATTGTGATGGTGATGAATTGCAAGAACCTATCAATAGCATTCATCTTAAGAGGTTCTGCACCTGATTTAGAGGAAAGAGTATAAGTTGAGAGTATCAGATGAGTCAGCATCACCTTTGTACATGGAAAAATTCAAAAAATACCAAAAAATGAGAAAAGATCAAAATACAAAAAAATCAGAAAGTTCAAAAGCCAAAAACACTTGAAAAAGAGAAAAAAGTGCCTTGGTGAAAACCTAGCAATAGGCACCTTGGTAGAAAAAAAAGAAAAAAAAAAGGAGAAAAAGAGCAATAATCCCAAGAGGTGAAAACTTGGAAACAAGCACCTTTTGTCCCTTAGGTCTTTCCTAGTTGCATTTGTACATATTACATTTCATCATCTCATTTTTCCATATCCTCATTGCATCCATCATTTGTGCATCATCCTAATAAAGTCTCAGAGCTACATTTTTGTCGCATTCTAGGTTTAGTCGCCCTAAGTTTCACATTTCTCACATTTATCACTTGGGGGTAGGCATCATAGATTTTTGGTACCAAACAGATTTAATAGTGCAACATCTTGGTCACACATCAGAAGAAGATTTTCAGATTCAGAAGAGAGATATTTTATAACCTTTGATGGATATCATTGTTCAACCCTAAATAGTTCGATCGCATAACATGATCCTTGAGTTTCATTGACTTATTTATCAGAATTAAAAATTGACACACCCTAAATGATCAGACTGTCTGGAATTCTTATTTGAAATTTTTTATACATTTCACAAAGACTTGGAAATTTTTAATGAGTTTTTCATTGACCTTTTTCAATTCATGTTCTTTTTAGCTAATCGATGATGTTTCGACTAGATTGGCAATGACAGAGACATGATGTTTTCTTAAGCTTCTGAGTGACTATTTTGAGTAAAATCCTTTAACTTGTATGAATAAGTCTAAGGAAATGGTCATCAAAGAACCATCAAGGACATTTATATAGGAAGGAGGATTAACCTTTGTTTATTCATGCAAAAGGATAGCTTGGCTATTTAGATTTTCCATATCTTAATACCAACATCCACTTGCAACATTGAATTCGATCAAACCGGTATTCATACTCCCATAGTTGGTTATTAAACTAGTGAGGGTTGTAATAGGTTTCATAGAAGGGGTTACCACATGAGAGAAAGTCATATTCACATTCTTATGGTCGCAATGGCACAAGTAAGAATTGTATCGACTCCTAGTTCCACAACGATCTATGATGAAAATATATCTTAGTTTGCATTTCTTTCACAAACCTCAAGGACAATTAGTTGCATTGCATCTTCATGTTAGATTAATTGCATCTTCATGTTAGATTTAATTGCATCTCCAAGTTAGTTTAAAATGGCTTGCATTTCTAGCACTTTTCCAAGAACAAAGGGGGATTAAAAGTTGACAACACTTCACCAATTTCATGGTTTCAAGTCATCAACATGAGATTTTCCTTTGCATTCATAATAATTAATCATTATTCATTGTATATACATATCAAGAGAAAAAGCAAAGCAAAGAAACATTATTCATTATTCATTTATCCATATCTTTTAGAATTGCACATCATAAATTAAATTGCATACATCCAAAAATCAAAAACATAGTTGCATTCATTTATCATTGCACTAAATATTGCATCCATATCATTGCATTGCATAAATCCATAAATCATGATTTAATCGGAAAAGCATATAGAACTAAGTTGTATTAACATCATTTGCATCCATTTATCTATGTCCTACTCTAAGACATTGCATCCATAGCATAATAGAAATAAATGCATCATAGAAACGTGTAGATATGCATAAAAGGAAATCTCATAAGATCATCAAAAGGAGGAATCAAAGATCATCATAGATAAATGTCCATCATCAATGTCTATAAGCCTAAAACAGTACATCAAAGGTACATCAACAAATGATCCATACACGAAAGTTCCGATCAAAAATACATATGATACATCATCAATGCAATATCTGGATATCTTAGATCCCAATATGTCTCGTGACTTAGTAGGGGCACTTGATCCATCTCTAGCAATACCTGTGCCTGAACCCACTGCACCAATCGGGATCCCTATCACCTACTCAATCTTGTGTACTATGAGGTGCCTGACTAGTTCTCGCACTGGTAGGTAACTGAGCCAAAGTAGTTAGAAACTGTTGCAACATAGTAGAAACCTAATCCAATCAAATAGTAATTGTAGTCATCTCTGCCTGTAAACCTCAAACATCCTGCACTAAGCCATCCGTAATGGGAGGAATTGGAGGTGCCTATGATGTTTGAGTAGCCTGTGGTACCTATGGAGCTAATGGTACCTGTGGTATCACCAGTGTCGTTTTACTCTGTGGATCAACCTAAGGAATCTGTCCATGTACTGGAACTTGTCTGGCCACCAGGACACATCTGTGTCTCTGTCTGGCCCACTCTGCACCAACTCTAATAGGAGCCTGTCCCTAATGTATCTATGCCTGTGCTAATCTCTATCTCGGCTGCCTAAATCTACCACCTTGGCCTCTAACATGTCCACCTCTCATGTGAGGTCCTGCAGCTCTCTATACTCGAGGAGCCCTAGGTGCCCTCTGAACCCTCTATCTCCGAGGTCTCCTTCCATCATCACCATCATCCGCATCATCTCCATCATCATATTAAAGCTCATCCACATCAGGAATAGGCTCTACTAGATCTATAAACCTGACAAAGTGATGTCGCATAAACCACTCTCGATACTCGTCTGACATGCCTGCATCAACAACATGTGACATCATATCCCACATAGCATAACCTAGCTGATCTATCTTTAAGCATGCCAATTGATAGTCCACTTGTACTCCCCACATTGATCTCTCAGCCTATACTCTAGCGTAAAGTACCATACCCTGAGGCATGTCCTGAACCTGGCCATACTAACAGATCACTCTCCCAAAGAAAAATCTCTCAATAACTAGTGGTGGTCAGCCGATCATCCACCAAGGAGAAAACATGTATGGTAGCTCATCATCGTCCTCTCACCAACTCTCACATAGCAGATATGGCCTCCACATGACCTGATCTATATCATCAATAGTGCCTCTCCAAAAGTCAACCTTGCCCAGACGATGCTCGACAACCATGCCATCATACCAAAATGCATACGAATACCCTCGGGCCCATACTCGTGATGAAACTAGTCTTGTGATAGGGATATGCTCCCAAGTCCACAACTATAATAAAATTGCACCTATTGAAAGAGCTACACGATGCCTATATAAAACCTCATGCAAATCATGATATAACTATGCTAATATACAAGAACCCCAATCAAATCTCTGAGGATGTCCAATCAAATCCTCCAGTATCGGGCCCCATCCGACTACAAAGCCACGTCCTCTCCTATCTGGAAGAACTAATCCTCCAATCATAGCTCCTAACAATGCTAGTAAAGTAGGGAAAGAGGCAAACTGTGCCCAAGTAATACAATCATCATCAATGGTGTTGTCTCCAAACACCATCTGTATACACTTCTATCATACACTGAATCATAATACACCCGCTCTCCATGAGTCGGGATCCTCAATAATCTATATACATCCTCAGGCGTGATAGTCATCTTACTGAGGGGTAGATGAAACGTATTATGGTCAGAGTGCCTTTTCTCTTCCATAGCTGTCAAAAGACCTTGGTTCAGCTAAAACTGAGGGAGATCTAGAAGGAAACTGAGACCACATGTCTCGATAGTCTGGTGCTTGGGTGCCGTGAGCTCATCAACTAAATAAAAAATCCAAGACGCTACACCCCATGTCCGCAACTTATAGTAATGTTCCTACATTTTGAAACAAAGTGAATCATATTAGTCTTTCTATTGGTGGATCATTCTACGTCAATCAAACACATTAAATCTATCCTTGCTCTATTTTGAGCGCATCAACTTATCGCTCCTAACCTATATATCTTGAGACACAAGGACAATTTGTAATCATTTTTAATCAAATCCGATTGACATATCAAACCTTCATCAATATGAATTTTCTAATATCCTAAACACTCAGTGACATTCTGGACGTACATTTTGTAGCTTGGAATTCAATTGAGTTATCTGGACGATCGATCGAAAGGACTTCATCTATTTTTCATCTTAGTTTTCAAGACTTCATGGTAGGTGGAACTTCAATAAGTGTACGCATATTTTTAAGCCCTGCAACATTAAATCTTTACACGTGGCACTTTAATCCTTGGAGGTAGTGCTTTGCTAAGTAGGTGGCCTTTTAAAGTCCCACGCATATTTTTAAGTATCCTAAGCAGCCTTTAAAAACTAGGGTTTCCTAGGTGGATTTTGGCTATTTGGGTTACAATTTTTGCCCTAATTCTTACGCGGCTAAGGATTTCTCCTACGTGGATTTTCAACGAGCGGAGGTGGCTTTTCTCAGCCCTAAGCGGCTCTTTATCTACCCTACATGGCTTTTCACTAAATTTTACCTAGAAAGCATTAAAAATATGTATTAAATGCTATTTTAAAGAGAAATAAATGCACTAGGAAGGTTCGAACCACTTGCCACCATAGTCATGAGGTCTCTGATATTGGCATGCTCGCTCAAACCTATGCTCTTGAATGGGGACCACCATCGCTGTCAATCGTCAGAAGATCAGAGCAAAATATCAATAGTATAAATTGAAAATGAATACGAAATTTGGGTTTTTCAACCTATTTAAGCTATTTTACCCTATTTTGTTATATTTTTGACCCGGTCAAACCAAATCTACATATTCTTCACACTAGGGCATTTGTTCGACATCTTTTCAGCATCATTTTTTTATCAGAAATGCAATCATCTTGGATCTATTCTATCAGCAGTATTCATCAAATTTTTCACACCTAAGATCAATATGATTTTATTTCTGAGGGGGCATCATCATGTCATCCAACTGGGATTCTGTAGCATATCTTATATCAAATTTGGGGCATTAAAATTTCAAACTTTATCAGTAGGGCATCAAATCAAGTTTCAAATCAGAGTTTCAAATCATGGTTTCAAATAAAGTTTCATATTAGAGCATCAAATTAGAGTTTCAAATCAGAGTTTCATATCAGGTTTTTGTATCAATCAATCATCTCATCAGTATCAAATCAATGATCATGACATCAAGTTTTCTTTGAATCAATGCACTTCACACATCAATTCAAAGAGGGGCATTTGTAGACACCTAAATTTGACCAGGTGTATCCAAAGCATTCAAAAGTGTAAATCTCAGCCAAATGCCTCAAATCTCATCTCAATGCATTAAAATGGATATTTACCAAGCAAAGTGGACAAAAATCTAATTAAATCAAAGGATTAAATAATCATGAAATCAAATAATTAAATTCAATCCTAAAAGGGATTAATCAAAACTATGCAATTGATTTTAATCAATTAATTGTATAGTTTAAATCAAAAGAATCAAATCCAACCCATTCACCCTTACATGGCTAAATTAATTAAATGATTGAGTTATTTAATTCTTAATTTCTTTGAGACAACCAACCAACTTTCCCTCCATTTGAAAACACCTCAAAGCTTTTGACTTAACCAAAGCTTGATCATGATCAACTCACTCTACCCCCTACCCTTGGGTAATTTCTATAAATACAAGCCATTTCTTTTGTGTTTGGAATCCAAGAATTTCAAGAGCAAAGCATCCTTATTATAGGCATTTGGAGAGCATTTGAGAGCTTTTGAGAGTATTTCAGCATTTGCATAGCATTTAGAATATCATGTTTAGAAGCATTTGTTGGTTTTATAGCATATCTTGGAGCATTTTGAGCTAGATTAGAGAATTTTTTATCATTTATTTCTCATTCTAGGATTATCCTTTGGAGATATTAAGACTAAGAGAGCTCTCTTAACAAAGCTTAGATAGAGAACCATGAGATTTCATGGGTTTTAAACTTCAATTCCTAGATCAAATAGCATTTTCTCTCCATAGAGTTGTTATTTATAATCCTAATTTCATGAAGGTGTAATCATACACACACAACAGGGTAAGATGATCAGAAGTGATCAAACTTGTAAGCCTTAACTGACCCCTTCCATTCTACAAATAGTGAATTTTTTGTGGGTTTCATCCCCATGACAGTTTTTACCTCGTAACAGAGGATTTCTGATTTACCAAATCTTGTGTCATGTGTCAATACATTTCCTGAATGTTTCTATGAATGTTTATATGCAATTAAGTTTATGAATTGATATTACATGCATAAAGATAGAATAACAAAGATGTTCGGTAATACAAGTAATTGATTACCAAAGGATAAAATTTAATTGACAAAATATTTGAAGGGTACTGATTCACCCCTCCCCTCTTAGTGTACACCATTCCATTATTTCTAACAATTGGTATCAGTGCGAGATCTCTTAATTTGAAAATTTTAAATACTTAAGAGAAAAGATCATACAATGGAAAGGTATAAACTAGACAAGAGTATTGAAAATCAGAAGCTAGAGATATAGATTATCTATGATCAATACAAAGAACCAAGAATCAAGATGAGAGAACTATTGGATGAAAGAAAGGTTATGGCATCTTGTTGTAATGAAACAGACTATCATGAATAAGAGATACCTGATTTGTTTGAGTCATCAGGATTTACATCTAGCAAAGCATCAAAAACATCAGAAGGACGCATCACAAGTATGAATGAAAGAAATCAACATTTGACAGAGCAAGTAAAGATATTGCAAATCGGTCAAGAGACAAAGATGGTAAGGATGATTGATTTCATGATCAATGCTAGCCAAGCTAAACAAGAAAGAACATTAACTATTGATGACAGGAGGAAGATCACTGAAAAGGTACAAGAGAGAGATTCAAAAATACAAAGACTTACTGAACATCATCATGAGATCACCAATCGAATTATTCTTATGAGTCAGGAGGGAAACTGAATGAACATAGAACTCATTGAGAAATTATAAGCTATTGGTGAGTTAAGAGAAGAAAATGAGAAACCCAAGCATGAAGTAAGAATCCAGCAACAACACAATGATATGATTAAGAGAGCTAACGAAAGTACAAAAAGGATGGATTATTTTCTAGATGGACAAAGAAGATTCAACAAAAATGCCAGAGTAGGGTATACCGAGTATGGATAATCACCATACCAAGCTGATCACAAAGATGTATACACAAATCCAAGACCAAGAAATCAGTCATGCAATTGCTGTGGAAAACCAAGCCACACATCAAATGTTTGTAGGAGCAAAATGAAAGGTATTTCTAAATCCACATCTACATTCATAAGAAATTGTTATAACTGTAACAAGAAAGAAAATAAAGCATATGAATGTAAATCTAAGGTGATACAAGAAAAGAAGGATACCTACATGGAAAAATATTCTCCTTCTTGCAAAATGTATGGGCACATATCTCTTGAATGCAGGAAAAAGGAAAAGAAAACATGGAAGCCAAAAGATCAAGAAAATGTGTATTAATCAAAAAGACTTGGTAACTCATATGTTTTGGATTACAATACATGGGTAAACTGCACATCATGTGGAAGTTATGGCCACATAGATGAAAACTGCATGGGGAAATGGACAAGAAGGTCCAGAAGTTGGACTAACCCTAGAATGACATGCTTACATTGTCATAGGGTCAGTCATCTAAGAAAGGAATGCAAAGATCGAGTGATAGAGATAAGAACTTTTCCCAATGGAAACACCATTGAAGATATCAGAAGGATGAGAAACAAAATGTGGAGGAAACCTACCAAAAATGATGATGTTGGACCAAGAAATGCAACTGGTGACACCTTATCCAATAGATCTAGTGATATCACCACCCCCACTTAAACAAAACAAGTAAGTATGGAACTGCAATATACCAAGTTATATTTTACATCAGTTTCATTATACATTGATGAAATGTCAAATTAGCATTATTCAAGATGCACTATGGTATTACTTTTTATGAATTTGAGAAACAAATCACATCAATCATTGTATACCAAAAATCATCATTGTACATACAAAACTAAGTTATCAATTCTTACTGAGAATAGTCGGTTAACAAACAAAAAGCTTAGTTGCTAGTGTAAACCAAGAATCGTGAGTAATCATGTAAAAATACAATGTTGTTATTTCCATATACTGAGATCCATCGATAAACAAGTGAAAATTCAATTGAGATGACACTTGCCCCAAGCATCACATCCTCACCAAGAATAAAGTTGGTGTGTCACCCGAGTGACTTCGTCTTCGACACCCGATAAGTGGTTGAAGCAATAATTGTGCCACTTAGGGCACTGTCTATAAAAGATGATGGAGACTTCATTTCACTCACCACCGATTTAGAGTGAAGAAGCAGAGCGAAGTAGACCATAGAGAGACTAGATTGTAGAAGCATTTAAGCAACAGATTCACATCATTCAACTAGATTCTTCAACAACTATAGAATGTTAAGTAAGTAACATCACCGAGCTCACTCTTTATTTTACGGGAAAAGCACTGAATTTCAAACACTATGAAAACAACATCCCATGCAACAAAGATCAAGAATTATAAAGACAATACGGTGAACCTGATAAAGAATACCACTTGTGAGGAACCACATTACAAGTTTTGTCTAGAGGCTGCCTTACAACCCAACAACGCTGTAGCATTTTCCATAATTCCACCTAGTGTTTTTCTCATAAAGGATGCTAGGGCATACATCCATTAAAAGATCACCAAGATAGGAGATATTGAGGTCGAGTAAGCTTACAAGAATCTTTACACATGTAGAACCATTAAAGAAGAGCACAAACACATAGAGGTCAAAGGGCTCACAAATTCCCTAATGTTCCTGAAGGAATTTAAGATTGAGTGGATAAGGATAGTGCTGAGAAGAGTACATGACCAAAAGATGTGACTAGATGAGCCAAAACTGATCACTAGGGATGTGATACATATTGTTATCGGTTATCATATAACCAAAAAATCCAAGGCACTCAAACACCCTTCTTGCCCTGAAATTGAGAAGATGGCAGGTGCAGAATGGGATGGCAGAGGATTGAAGGTAAATTACATCAAATATCCCAAAATGAAATTTGGTGTATGTGTGTTGGGCTACAAGATATTCCAAGCCAACATGATGAAAAATATTGCATGTGGAGTAGTTGACACTGCCCACAAGTTTGTAAAGAAAGGATTGTAGTTGGATCTATCCGAACTTCTACTGAAGCAGTTAGATGAGAACACAAGGACAATCAGATATGCAAAGTCTAACTTGTGTAAGTTTGGATCACTCCTAATGTGCATGCTTTTCTACTTCCAGGAATTCTTTCCATTGATTTTTAATGTCAACTAGGATACTACCCGACCAATGACAATTCAAATAAGTGAATTCATCAAGTCACTAGGTGACAACTTCACATAATTTATGGATGAATACTTCACTAGATTTAAGGACGGAATGCAGAAAAGAATGAAGGTACCAAAACAACTACTATAAATTTATAAAACTAAAATTTTTTTTATGGTGGACACCGATACCACCTTGATAAAACTAGTTTTACCGAGGACAACATGGTTAGCACCACTTGACTATGAGATAAACATAGATCAAGCCACGAATGCTATTGAAGCATTTTCAAATGAACCATTAGACAAGTCACAACCAAGGTATGGAACCTATGAGAAATCCAAGGAAATAATAAAAACAAGCTTAGTTGTGAAGAAGATTGACAGAAAGAAAGACAAAATGGTAAGGACACTTATGAGGAAGTTTTCGGTAGATGATGAAGAGTTAGAAAAAAAGGATGACACCAAGGGACAGTCACCCGTTGGTGAAGAAGAAAAATTGAGTGGCTCTGAATCTACAGAGCCTGATACACCACCACCACCTGCAAAGAAATCAAGGACTAGAATTCAGACAACTAAAGATGTAAGCTCATCACTAGTAAAGAAAGGAAAAGTGAGGAATTACAAGAGAAAGCCTCAACCCAGGAAATAGGAACCAATGAAAAGAAGAAAATTAATCAGAAGAAAGGAAGATATAGAGGATACTGAACAAGATGAACAACCTATAAAGAATAGACTTCCTACTATAATTGGTGAGGTATGTGCATCTATCATCAAGGGAGGTTCAATAACTGACCCTAAGATTAGAAAATGGCTAATTCTAAATCTCGAGGATCAGAATAAGATAGAGGAGGCAATCATCACAAAAATATGTATATTCAAATATATACCAATACAGTTTGAGGGTAAAATGCCACAAGAAATTCTAGACAGACTTTCATCAAGGTGGACATTTGTATTACATTCTTAGAAACAAATAAGGGAAAGATCCCTAGTTTCTATTATGCCACCCGAGTCCAAAATGGAAGAAATTGAAAAAGTGATGAAATTACATTCAAAGAAGTTCTCACCAAAATAGAGAGCCTACAAAGTGCTATAGGGAAACTAAATTCAGCTTTACAAAGAAAGTGAGGATGCATGGAGAAAAATATTCGATGTAGCTAAAGAGGATACAAGCCCCAAGATAGTATTGGCACTCACTGACAAGCCTCACAATGAAGAAATAGAGGCTATACTAAAGCTAGAGAACATTCTGATAAATGATACTAGGAAAGACAAACAACTTGAATTAAACACCGAAGCTAGTAAAGCAATGAACGATATTCCTCAGATCTTGGAGTCATTAAAGAAAACAACCGATGTCATAGTCCAAGATGTGACAATCATAGATATCACCGAAAGCTCCTGCCAATGAACTAAAGGTAGATGAGGTTATCACTGTTACCTCCGACCAGCCCAAGGAACGAGACACAAAAGAGGATGTTGCATAGGTGAATATACCAGGCCAAATGACACTATTGATACAAGCTATCAATATCATCTCAGAAAAGGATAAGTAACCCTAGCCTGATGCAAGCATACATGAAAACAAAGGTGAAGATGAACCGAAAAACACATCTGATGAACAAAATATAAATGATGAAGAAAATGTAATAGATGGAAACCAAAAGAAACAGATGGAGAAAAGAAAGATATAGGTAAAGGAGAAAAAGGTGATACAATTCTCAAGGATACAGAAGGAGATGCCATCGATAAAGATAAGGTTGATGTGGAGACATCCACTCTCAACCGATAGTTAGACATCGAGCAGAAAAATCAAGGTACACATACTCTGAAGCCCTCACCAAGAACATCAAACCAAGCAAAGGAACTTACTATGATGTTATAGAAGAAGAAGAAGAAGAAGAAGAAGAAGAAGAAGAAGAATCAAGGTACACATACTCCCAACCTATAGTTAGACACTGAGCAGTAGAATCAAGGTACACATACTCCGAAGCCCTCACCAAGAACATCAGACCAGAAGAAGAAGAAGAAGAAGAAGAAGAAGAAGAAGAAGAAGAAGAAGAAGAAGGAGGAGGAGGAGGAGGAGGAGGAGGAGGAGGAGGAG
>MU226225.1:1026640-1054505 GCA_018584345.1 Thuja plicata
CATACTTACATACTTGCATACATTCGAATTTCAATTACATATCTATTGAGTATCATAGCTTCATTGTTAGATTCAATTCTACTACTTGTTAGCATTCTGTACTTTATTGATTTCAAGGTTAATTCCTAAATTGGGGTTTGACTAAGGAAAAAACCTCCCCCAAAACAAAAAATCTCCTTTTTCTTGCAGGTATAGGTACAAAATAGTGGATTTGAACCTAGATCTGGATACCCTCTTTGGAAAACTTTCAGGATCCGCGAACAAAGTCACTTTCAGATGTGTAGGTCAGGGTTGACATTATTGGGTCAGGGTTGAGATTTGTGGGTCAAGGTTGACCTTTTTCATAATATTACATTAGAATGGAAAACAATTTCTAGGTTTTGTTCGTCTCTGCATTTCGATTTGGTATCAACTGTCAGTTTTTCCAGAAACAGTCTACAGACCTCAGAAAAAAAATTCTTTGATCTGCAATATTTCAAGGTTAGTGCATTTCTCCTATCTCTTCAATTGCTATCATATATCATTTCTATACATATAGTTAATAGAATTTAAGGTATCTCCTTTGTTATTCTCCTTTCGAAATAGTTGATTCATTTGTGCATTAACCCTTCTCTTGGGTTGATCAACTTGGATCTCCCATTTGTGCATTTGAGGGTAAAAAAAGTAACATCTTATCTTGTCCTTAATCACAATTGCAGTACTTAATAAATTCAATTTAATTAAGGATTAATACAATCTAGGCAACTCAAAGAATAACAAACACATCTCTAATTCCATCCCCCTTTACATTTTCGTAAGATAGAATATTCAATCTCTGTAGATTTTAACACTTAACATCAAACTAAACACCAAAAAACAAAACCACACACACCACATATATTTTATCTTACATCCTTTATATTTTATCTTACATTTTGGTGAACCCGCGATAGAAAACTTCTTCTCTTTGGTGTTAGATTTAAATCTTAGATTACAATTTGCATTCATAAATACAAAAACACTTCTTGCATTTTCCTCATGAAATTCTTTTGGTGTATGGCTATTTTTCTCATTATCCTTCTTTTAGCATCTCTTTATAGTACCTATGATGTCTATGAGAGTGTTATTCATTTTATCATGTTTTTCAATCTTCATGTTTCACTCACTTATGCTATTTTAAGATTGACCAATACTAGTCTCCCAAATTTCAAAACTTTAATTAAGGATTTGTGTAGTGGAATTATTGTTCTTTTAGATTACGTGAAGAATTTGGTAGATGATACTCCATTACCTAATCCTACTAATCTTTCTAATCCTAATCTTAACCTTGTTATTCCAATCATTTCTAATAATCCCACTCCTATTCTTCCATCTTCCATCCCTAGTTCTTTTCATACTTTTGTTAAGGCTCAAACAATGGTACAAGATGAGGATGTGCAAGAATTTCTAGCTTTACCTTCTCCTTCTTATCCTATCCATGATGATAATAATGGCAAATCCAAAGAAACTTCTCCTAAAACCATTGTTCCACCTTACACAACATTCTCTCACAAGCATCATAATCAATCATCTCCCATAGATACTATGCCAGATAGGTATACTACTAGATACACTATGGTAGATAAACAAGGTTATAAGGGTTTAGGGCTTGGTGTTAATGAACATGGCATTAAAAACCCGATCAATGTATTTCCTAAACATGATATGCATGGTATAGGTTATTCATCTTCTCAATTGCATGTGGCTTATATTAACTATCATCCTCCTCTTGATATTCTTCTTCCAACACCTACCTTAGATCATCCTGACACTCCTCAAGATGTGGCTAAAAAGGTATATGTCTAGTTAATGAATTCCAAGAAAGAAAACTTTAAACCTATTCCAAAAAATCCTTTACTTAAGTACAAATGTCCTTTCCACAATAGCAATAAACATTTACTTTCTGATTGTGTGCATTTCAAATTATATGTTAGAGATAGAGCTTCTGATGGAATTATATCTTATTCCCTAGCGGTATTACACTTTCTTCATAATTTTGACATAGGGTATTCCCCTTCTTCTTGTACAAGTTAGACTATGTTTCTCCTCTTGTCTCTTAAACTGAGAGGCAAGAGGTATTCTATTACACTCTTATAGGATCCATTATCCTCTTAGCATGAATGTTGTTTTGCGTATAATTGGTTATTCTTTCTACATTCTATCCTTATAACTTCCTACACTCATGATACTCTTTCTAGGACATCTATTTTGTGTAAGGATATCTTGTATTCTTATAACTTTGATATAAATTGATATATCCTTTTCCGTCATCCTTGGGGGGAAAGGTATTTCTTCCTTCTACCTCTATCTAAGGATCTACTTTCCTTAGATTAGTGGCATTTGTTTATATTGCAAACATTATTTTCCTTATACAGATCTATATTTTGACCATGAACACCTTCTTATTTGATAGGTGAATGTCCTAGGTCATTACCTCTTCTTTATTTTGCAAATAATGTTATTTATAAACTCTTTCCCTTTCTTTTGGGTTAGAGTTTGTTATCCTTCATTCCAAGATTCCTCATCCTCTTTATTGCAAGGAGCTTAATAGTTGAAGCTTAGGTCTTTCTTGCTTTTGGAAGATGATTTTTTATCCTAAGCACTCCTCTCTGGTAGGGCTCTTGTTGATAAGATCTCTTCCTCTTTGAGGATGATTTTTCCATAAGTGACATATCCATTTCACAATTATCTATGCTCTTAGATGTAAGGGTCAATACTCTTCACTAAGATTATGGTATACATTGTTGTTAAGTTGGATATCTCCTTACCTTGTGAAGTAGGTATCCTTTCTTCTTCTTCCTTATCCTACCTACTGGGTAGCCATGACAAGGAGGGGGGCATATATAGGGCCTCCCATGTACTATAATTTTTATTTATTTACATTTTGCAGCATGCTAAATCCTTGGAAGGTAATGCACACAAGTTGCTAAATCCTTAAGAGACACACATTTTTACTTTTATGTGTACTAAATCCTTGGAAGGTAACGCACATAAGTTGCTAAATCCCAAAAAGATACGCACCATTTTTATTTTTCAATATGCTAAATCCTCAAAAGGTAACGCACATAAGTTGCTAAATCCTGAATGGACACACATTTTACATTCCATAATGATACAAGAATGTTGATCTATGGATATTTTCAAAAGCCGCCAGAAGACGCATTTACAATTGGAAGCACAGTTTATGGGTGAACTTGTTGGGATCTCTCCCTCCTTGGTGATTCATAGTAAGGTGGGCATCTTACTAGGTGAGGTAATCACTATCTCTTTTCTTTCTTTCACTTTCATGCTAGTAGGATTAGATCATGAAGCTATCTTATCTATGGTGTTGTTCCTGTCTTACTTATGTAGTCATGTATGTTTTCTATGATTGATTGAATCTTTATTTCCATATCTTTATGTATGTATTTTGATTTAGAATCCTTGGTTTAGGGGCTCATATCCCTGACTTAGTGACATTCTATCTCATTGCAATCGACTAGAATTCTCTTCCTCTAACTTTACCGTGAGCACATTCGATTTCCGTACTCCCGCTAAAGTGGGGGCTTAATGTATCATCTTAAAATGGAAGAATTTCCATGTTAAGAGAATTTAGCCCTCCTTAGGGGATTTTTTTGACCTCTACCATATCATCATCCTATTTCTGCATCATCTCATGCTTCTGTGCTGGTTCAGAACCCTGATTGGGCCTCTCTAGGCACCTCCTACACCACCTAGCATATTTTCCAGGGGTTCTAACCCCATGGGTCAGGGTCAACCTCGACCCTGACCTAGATTAGGGTCAACCTTGAACCTTGACCTGGGTCCCCCTTTCAAATTAGGAAACTTTTTGGTTGTCGGGGTTCATCAAAAATTATGTTTTCCCGCTTCTGGGTCGGCTGTTTCGGGTTCTGAAGCATTGATTCCTAAATTATATTTAATATAGGTCCTTTTCTAGGGGCATGGGTCTAATTATAATTTAATTATCCTATGTCGGCCTCCTTAGAATATTGTTCCCTAATTTCATATAAAAGGAAGCATTTCTCTCTAATTTTCTCTAAGTCTTCTAAGTGCAAATAGCTCTACTCAATATTTTGTGAAGAAGTGAAAAGATTCTCCATATCTCAGAGATTTCAAGGTGTTCAAGGCTTCCTCTCTAGCATTCAAGTTCTCCATTGAAGATCAAGGATTCAAGCTCTCAAGCCTTTGAAGGGATTAGGTGCAAACATTCAAGATTCATCATTCAAACCCTAGATCTAGCCATCATGGTGGTGTGATCTTCCTTCAAGATCCTTTATGCATCTTCAAGACTCTTTCATCATCTCTTCAAAGTGGATTTCAAGCATACAATAATTGAGGTTTATGGTTCATATTGAGTTCATGCTTTCATACTTACATACTTGCATACATTCAAATTTCAATTACATATCTATTGAGTATCATAGCTTCATTGTTAGATTCAATTCTACTACTTGTTAGCATTCTATACTTTATTTATTTCAAGGTTAATTCCTAAATCAAGTTTTTACTAAGGAAAAACCCTCCCCCACAATAAAAAATATCCTTTTTCTTGTAGGTACAGGTATAGAATAGTGGATTTGAACCCAGATCTAGATACCCTTTTCGGCAAACTTTTAGGATCCGCAAACAAAGTCACTTTTAGATCTATGCAGGTGACGGTCAACATTATTGGGTCAGGGTTGAGATTTGTTTGTCAAGGTCAACCTTTTACATAAGACGACATCAGAATGGAAAATAATTTCTGGTTTTTGTTTGTCTCTGCATTTCAGTTCAGTATCAACTGTCATTTTTTACAAAAATAGTTTATAGACCCCAGAAAATAGAATTCCTTGATCTATAATATTTCAAGGTTAGTGCATTTCTCCTATCTCTTAAATTACTGTCATATATCATTTCTATACATACAATTAATAGAATTTAAGGTATCTCCTTTGTTATTCTCCTTTCCAAATAGTTGATTCATTTGTGCATTAACCCTTCTCTTGGGTTGATCAACTTGGATCTCCCATTTGTGCATTTGAGGGTAAAAAAAGGATCTTATCTTCTCCTTAATCAAAATTGCAATACTTAATCAATTCAATTCAATTAAGGATTAATACAATCTAGGCAACTCAAAGAAAAACAAACACATCTCTAATTCCGTCCCCCTTTACATTTTTGTAAGATAGAATATTCAATCTCTTTACATTTTAACACCACATATATTTTATCTTACATTCTTTATATTTTATCTTACATTTTGGTGAACCCGCGATAGACAACTTCTTCTCTTTGGTTTTAGATTTACATCTTAGATTACAATTTGCATTCATAAATACACAAACACTTCTTGCATGTTCATCATGAAATTCTTTTGGTGTATGGCTATTTTTCTCATTATCCTTCTTTTAGCATCTCTTTATAGTACCTATGATATCTATGAGAGTGTTATTCATTTTATCATGTTTTTCAATCTTCATGTTTCACTCGCTTATGCTATTTTAAGATTGACCAATACTAGTCTACCCACTTTCAAAACTATAATTAAGGATTTGTGTAAGGGACTTATTGTTCTTTTAGATTACGTGAAGAATTTGGTAGATGATACTCCATTACCTAATCTTCCTAATATTTCTAATCTTGATCTTAACCTTCCTATTCCAATCATTTCTAATAATCCCACTCCCATTCTTCCATCTTCCATCCCTATTTTTTCCCATACTTTTTTTAAGGCTCAAACTATGGTACAAGATGAGGATGTAAAAGAATTTCTAGATTTACCTTCTCCTTCTTATTCTATCCATGATGATAATAGAGGGAAATCCAAAGAAACTTCTCCCAAAACCATTGTTCCACCTTACACAACATTCTCTCACAAGCATCATAATCAATCATCTCCCATAGATACTATGCCAGATAGGTATACTACTAGATAAACTATGGTAGATAAACTAGGTTATCAGGGTTTAGGGCTTGGTGTTAATGAACATGGCATTAAAAACCCGATTAATGTATTTCCTAAACATGATATGCATGGTATAGGTTATTCATCTTCTCAATTTCATGTGGCTGATATTAACTATCGTCCTCCTCTTGATATTATTCTTCCAACACCTACCTTAGATCATCCTGACACTCCTCAAGATGTGGCTAAAAAGGTATATGTCCAGTTAATGAATTCCAAGAAAGAAAACTTTAAACCTATTCCAAAAAATGCTTTACATAAGTACAAATTTCCTTTCCGCAATAGTAATAAACATTTACTTTCTGATTGTGTGCATTTCAAATTATATGTTAGAGATAGAGCTTCTCGTGGAATTATATCTTATTCCTGAGTGGTATTACACTTTCTTCATAATTTTGACATAGGGTATTCCCCTTCTTCTTGTACATGTTAGACTATGTTTCTCCTCTTGTCTCTTAAACTGAGGGGCAAGAGGTATTATGTTACAGTCTTGTAGGATCCATTATCCTCTTAG
Source organism: Thuja plicata (assembly GCA_018584345.1). NCBI lineage: Eukaryota > Viridiplantae > Streptophyta > Pinopsida > Cupressales > Cupressaceae > Thuja > Thuja plicata. The sequence goes on from MU226225.1 coordinate 1,033,117, forward strand.
CATGAATTTTGTTTTGAGTATAAGTGATTATTATTTCTACATTCTATCCTTATAACTTCCTACACTCGTGATATTCTTTCTAGGACATCTATTTTGTAAGGATATATCGTATTCTTATAACTTTGATATAAATTGATATATCCTTTTCCATAATCCCTAGGGGTCAAGGTATTTCTTCCTTCTACCTCTATCTAAGGATCTACTTTCCTTAGCTTAGTGGCATTTTTTTATATTGCAAACATTATTTTCCGTATACAGATCTATATTTTGACCATGGACACCTTCTTATTTGAGAGGTGAATGTCCTAGGTCATTACCTCTTCTTTATTGTTCAAATTATGTTCTTTATAAACTCTTTCCCTTTATTTTGGGTTAGAGTATGTTATCCTTCATTCCAAGATTCCTCATCGTCTTTATTGCAAGGAGCTTAATGGTTGAAGCTTGGGTCTTTCTTTCTTTTTGAAGATGATATTTTATCCTAAGCACTCCTCTCTGGTAGGGCTCTTGCTGATAAGATCTCTTCCTCTTTGAGGATCCTTTTTCCATAAGTGACATATCCATTTCATGATTATCTATGCTCTTAGATGTAAGGGTCAATACTCTTCGCTAAGATTATGGTATACATTGTTGTTAAGTTGGATATCTCCTTACCTTGTGAAGTAGGTATCCTTTCTTCTTCTTGCTTATCCTACCTATTGGGTAGCCATGATAAAGAGGGGGGCATATACAGGGTCTCCCTTGTACTATAATTTACATTTATTTACATTTTTCAGCATGTTAAATCCTTGGAAGGTAGCACACACAAGTTGCTAAATCCTGAAGAGACACACACTTTTACTTTTATGTTTGCTAAATCCTTGGAAGGTAACTCACATAAGTTGCTAAATCGTGAAAAGATACGCACCATTTTTATTTTTCAATATGCTAAATCCTCGAAAGGTAATGCACATAAGTTGCTAAATCCTTAATGGACATGCATTTTACATTCCATAGTGATACAAGAATGTTGATCTATGGATATTTTCAAAAGCTGTCAGAAGACGCATTTACAATTGCAAGCATAGTTTATGAGTGAACCTATTGGGGGCTCTCCCTCTTTGGTGATTTTTAGTAAGGTGGGCATCTTACTAGGTTAGGTAATCACTATATCTTTTCTTTCTTTCATTTTCATGCTAGTAGGCTTAGATCATGAAGCTATGTTATCTATGGTGTTGTTCTTGTCTTACTTATGTAGTCATGTATGTTTTCTATAATTGATTGACTCTTTATTTCCATATATTTATGTATGTATGTTGAGTTAGAATCCTTGGTTTAGGGGCTCATATCCCTGGCTTAGTGAAATTCTATTTCATTGCAATCCACTAGGATTCTCTTCCTCTAACTTTATCGTGAGCACATTCAATTTTCGTACTCCCACTAAAGAGGGGGCTTAATGTATCATCTTAAAATGGAAGCACTTCCATGTTAATAGAATTTATCCCTCCTTAGGGGATTTTTTTGACCTCTACCATATCATCATCCTATTTTGGCATCATCTCATGCTTCTGTGCTGGTTTAGGACCCTGATTGGGCCTCTCCGGGCACCTCCTACCCCAGCGGGCATATTTTCCAGGGGTTCTGACCCCCTGGGTTAGGGTAGACCTTGAAGCTGACCTAGGTCAGGGTTGACCTTGACCCTAACCTAGGTTAGGGTGAACCTCAACCCTGACCTGGGTCCCCCTTTCAAATTAGGAAACTTGTCGGTTGCTGGGGTTCATAAAAAGTTTTGTTTTCCCACTTTCGGGTCTACTGTTTCGGGGTCCGAAGCATTGATTCCTAAATTATATTTAATATAGGTCCTTTTGTAGGGGCATGGGTATAATTTCAATTTAATTATCCTATGTCAGCCTCCTTAGAAGGTTGTGCCCTAATTTCATATAAAAGGAAGCATTTCTCTCTCATTTTCTTCAAGTCTTCTAAGTGCAAAAAGATCTAATAAAGATTTTGTGAAGAAGTGAAAATATTCTACATATATCCATTCTTTCAAGGTGTTCAAGGCTTCCTCTATAGCATTCAAGTTCTCCATTGAAGATCAAGGATTCAATCTCTCAAGCCTTTGAAAGGATTAGGTGCAAACATTCAAGATTCATCATTCAAACCCTAGATCTAGCCATCATGGTGGTTTGATCTTCCTTTAAGATCCTTTATGCATCTTCAAGACTCTTTCATCATCTATTCAAAGTGTATTTAAAGCATACAATCATTGAGGTTTATGGTTCATATTGAGTTCATGCTTTCATACTTACATACTTGCATACATTCAAATTTCAATTACATATCTATTGAGTATCATAGCTTCATTGTTAGATTCAATTCTACTATTTGTTAGCATTCTGTACTTTATTGATTTCAAGGTTAATTCCTAAGTCAGGGTTTGACTAAGGAAAAACCCTCCCCCACAACAAAAAATCTCCTTTTTCTTGTAGGTATAGGTACAAAATAGTGGATTTGAACCTAGATTTGGATACCCTTTTCGGCAAACTTTCGGGATTCACGAACAAAGTCAATTTCAAATTTGTGCAGGTCAGGGTCAACATTATTGGGTAAGGGTTGAGATTTGTGGGTCAATGTCAACCTTTTTCATAAGATGACATCAGAATTGAAAATGATTTCTGGGTTTTGTTCATCTCTGCGTTTCAATTCGGTATCAACTATCATCTTTTCTAGAAACAGTCTACAGACCTCAAAAATAGAATTCTTTTATCTACAATATTTCAAGGTTAGTGCATTTCTCCTATCTCTTCAATTACTGTCACATATCATTTCTATACATACAATTAATATAATTTAAGGTATCTCCTTTGTTATTCTCCTTTCCAAATATTTGATTCATTTGTGCATTAACCCTTCTCTTGGGTTGATCAACTTGGATCTCCCATTTTTACATTTGAGGGTAAAAAAAGGAACATCTTATCTTCTCCTTAATCAAAATTGCAATACTTAATCAATTCAATTCAATTAAGGATTAACAGAATCTATCCAACTCAAAGAATAACAAACACATCTGTAATTCCATCCGCATTTACATTTTCGTAAGATAGAATATTCAATCTCTTTTCATTTTAACACTTAACATCAAACTAAACACCAACAAACAAAACCACACACACCACATATATTTTATCTTACATTCTTTATATTTTATCTTACATTTTTGTGAACCCACAATAGACAACTTCTTCTCTTTGGTGTTAGATTTACATCTTAGATTACAATTTGCATTCATAAATACAAAAACACTTCTTGCATTTTCATCATGAAATTCTTTTGGTGTGTGCCTATTTTTCTCATTATCCTTCTTTTAGCATCTCTTTATAGTACCTATGATGTCTATGAGAGTGTTATTCATTTTATCATGTTTGTCAATCTTCATTTTTCACTCGCTTATGGTATTTTAAGATTTACCAATACTAGTCTCCCCACTTTCAAAACTTTAATTAAGGATTTGTGTAAGGGACTGATTGTTCTTTTAGATTACGTGAAGAATTTGGTAGATGATACTCCATTACCTAATCTTCCTAATATTTCTAATCCTAATCTTAACCTTCCTATTCCAATAATTTCTAATAATCCCACCCCTATTCTTCCATCATCCATCCCTAGTTCTTCTCATACTTTTGGTAAGGCTCAAACTATGGTACAAGATGAGGATGTGAAAGAATTTTTAGATTTACCTTCTCCTTCTTATCCTATTCATGATGATAATAAAGGGAAATCCAAAGAAACTTCTCCTAAAGCCATTGTTCCAACTTACATAACATTCTCTCACAAGCATCATAATCAATCATCTCCCATAGATACTATGCTAGATAGGTATACTACTGGATACACTATGGTAGATAAACAAGGTTATAAGGGTTTAGGGCTTGGTGTTAATGAACATGACATTAAAAACCTTATCAATGTATTTCCTAAACATGATATGCATGGTATAGGTTATTTATCTTCTCAATTTCATGTGGCTGATATTAACTATCATCCTGCTCTTGATATTCTTCTTCCAAAACCTACCTTAGATCATCCTGACACTCCTCAAGATGTGGCTAAAAAGGTATATGTCCAGTCAATTAATTCCAAGAAAGAAAACTTTAAACCTATTCCAAAAAATGCTTTACATAAGTACAAATGTCCTTTCCACAATAGCAATAAACATTTACTTGTTGATTGTGTGCATTTCAAATTATATGTTAGAGATAGAGCTTCTCATAGAATTATATCTTATTCCCGAGCGGTATTACACTTTCTTCATAATTTTGACATAGGGTATTTCCCTTCTTCTACAAGTTAGACTATGTTTCTCCTCTTGTTTCTTAAATTGGGGGGCAAGAGGTATTATATTACAGTCTTATAGGATCCCTTATCCTCTTAGCACGAATGTTGTTTTGAGTATAATTGGTTATTCTTTCTACATTCTATCCTTATAACTTCCTACACTCATGATAATCTTTCTAGGACATCTATTTTTGTCAGGATATCTTGTATTCTTATAACTTTGATATAAATTGATATATCCTTTTCTGTCATCCTTGGGGGGCAAGGTATTTCTTCCTTCTACCTTTATCTAAGGATCTACTTTCCTTAGCTTAGTGGCATTTGTTTATATTACAAACATTATTTTCCTTATACAGATCTATATTTTGACCATGGACACCTTCTTATTTGAGAGGTGAATGTCGTAGGTCATTACCTCTTGTTTACTTTGAATATTATGTTCTTTATAAACTTTTGCCCTTTCTTTTGGTTTAGAGTTTGTTATCCTACATTCCAAGATTCCTCATCCTCTTTATTGCAAGGAGCTTGATGGTTGAAGCTTGTGTCTTTCTTTCTTTTCAAAGATGATATTTTATCCTAAGCACTCCTCTCTGGTAGGGCACTGGTTGATAAGATCTCTTCCTCTTTGAGGATCCTTTTTCCATAAGTGACATAGCCATTTCACGATTATCTATGCTCTTAGATGTAAGGGTCAATACTCTTTGCTAAGATTATGGTATACATTGTTGTTAAGTTGGATATCTCCTTACCTTGTGAAGTAGGTATCCTTTCTTCTTCTTCCTTATCTTTCCTAGTGTGTAGCCATGATAAGGAGGGGGGAATATATAGGGTCTCCCTTGTACTAGAATTTACATTTATTTACATTTTGTAGCATGCTAAATCCTTGGAAGGTAATGCACACAAGGTGCTAAATCCTTAAGAGACACACATTTTTACTTTTATGTTTGCTAAATCCTTGGAAGGTAACGCACATAAGTTGATAAATCCTGAAAAGATACACACCATTTTTATTTTTCAATATACTAAATCCTCAAAAGGTAACGCACATAAGTTGCTAAATCCTTAAGGGACATGCATTTTACATTCCATAGTGATACAAGAATGTTGATCTATGCATATTTTCAAAAGCCATTAGAAGACGCATTTACAACTGCAAGCATAGTTTATGGGTGAACCTATTGCGGGCTCTCCCTCCTTGGTGATTCATATTAAGGTGGGAATATTACTAGGTGAGGTAATCACTATCTCTTTTCTTTCTTTTGCTTTCATGCTAGTAGGATTAGATCATGAAGCTATGTTATCTATGGTGTTGTTCTTGTCTTACTTATGTAGTCATGTACGTTTTCTATGATTAATTGACTCTTTATTTCCATATCTTTATGAATGTATGTTGAGTTAGAATCCTTGGTTTAGGGGCTCATATCCCTGACTTAGTGAAATTCTATCTCATTGCCATCCACTAGGATTCTCTTCCTTTAACTTTACCATGAGCACATTCAATTTCCATACTCTAGCTAAAGTGGGGGCTTAATGTATCATCTTAAAATGGAACTACTTCCATGTTAAGAGAATTTATCCCTCCTTAGGGGATGTTTTTGACCTCTACCATATCATCATCCTGTTTCTGCATCATCTCATGCTTGTGTGCTGGTTCAGGACCCTGATTGGGCCTCTCCGGGCACCTCCTACCCCACCTGGCATATTTTCCAAGGGTTCTGACCCCCTAGGTTAGGGTCAACCTCATCCCTGACCTGGGTCCCCATTTCAAAGCAGGAAACTTGTCAGTTTTCGGGGTTCATAAAAAATTTTATTTTCCCGCTTCTGGGTCAGCTGTTACGGGTTCCGAAGCATTGATTCCTAAATTATATTTAATATAGGTCCTTTTATAGGGGCAAGGGTCTAATTGGAATTTAATTATCCTATGTCATCCTCCTTAGAAGATTGTGCCCTAATTTCATATAAAAGGAAGCATTTCTCTCTCATTTTCTCTAAGTCTTCTAAGTGCAAAAAGCTCTAATCAAGATTTTGTTAAGAATCGAAAATATTCTACATATCTCCAAGATTTCAAGGTGTTCAAGGCTCCCTCTCTAGCATTCAATTTCTCCATTGAAGATCAAGGATTCAAGCTCTCAATTCTTTGAAGGGATTAGGTGCAAACATTCAAGATTCATCATTCAAACCCTAGATCTAGCCATCATGGTGGTGTGATCTTCCTTCAAGATCCTTTATGCATCTTCAAGACTCTTTCATCATATCTTCAAATTATATTTCAAGCATACAATGATTGATGTTTATGGTTCATCTTGAGTTCATGCTTTCATACTTACATACTTGCATACATTCGAATTTCAATTACATATCTATTGAGTATCATAGCTTCATTCTTAGATTCAATTCTACTACTTGTTAGCATTTTGTAGTTTACTGATTTCATGTTTAATTCCTAAATTGGGGTTTGACTAAGGAAAACCCCTCCCCCACAACAAACAATCTCATTTTTCTTGCAGGTACAGGTACAGAATATTGGATTTGAACCCAGATCTAGATACCCTTTTCGAAAAACTTTCGGGATCTGCGAACAAAGTCACTTTCAGATCTGTACAGGTCAGGGTCAATATTATTGGGTCAGGGTTGAGATTTGTGGGTCAACGTCGACCTTTTTCATAAGACGTCCATTGGACCAGAAAATGATTTCTGGGTTTTGTTCGTGTCTATGTTTCAGTTCGGTATCAACTGTCAGTTTTTCCAAAAACAATATACAGACCTCAGAAAATAGCATTCTTTGATCTGCAATATTTCAAGGTTAGTGCATTTCTCCTATCTCTTCAATTACTATCATATATCATTTCTATACATACAGTTAACATAATTTAATATATCTCCTTTGTTATTCTCCTTTCCAAATAGTTGATTCATTTGTGCATTAACCCTTCTCTTGGGTTGATCAACTTGGATCTCCCATTTGTGCATTTGATGGTAAAAAAAGTAACATCTTATCTTCTCCTTAATAACAATTGCAATACTGAATCAATTAAATTCAATTCAATTAAGGATTAATACAATCTAGGCAACTCAAAGAATAACAAACACATCTCTAATTCCATCCCCCTTTACATTTTCGTAAGATATAATATTCAATCTCTTTACATTTTAACACTTAACATCAAACTAAACACCAAAAAAAAAAACCACACACACCACATAGTTTTTATCTTACATTCTTTATATTTTATCTTACATAATATAGGCCATAGTTTTATGTACCTTTCAAATATCTCAGAATTCTTTTCACTACAATTATATGTGTCTCTTTTGGATTAGCGGAAAATGTAGAAACAATTCCAACTACTAATGCAATATCGGGTCTATTATGCACAACATATTACAGCTTACCAATCATTGATATGTATAGTGTTTGATTTACCTCTTTTGTATCATTATTCTTTGTCAACTTCTATCTAGTAGCCATGGGGGTACTCACTAGTTTTGAGTCTTTCATACCAAGAGTTTTCAGTATCTCCTTGATATATTTTGATTGAGTAATATAGATACCATTCTTCATTTGATGTATTTGTAGTCCAACAAAGAATTTTATCTCACCAAACATAGACATTTCAAATTCAGTTTGTATTTTTTTGAAAATGCTAGACATATCATATCTTTTCCACTGAATATGATATCATCAACAAAAATATTAGCCAATAAAATTCCTTTACCTTGCTCTATTTTCAAATACAAATTATTGTTGTCATTTTTTCTTGCAAATCCAATCTTCATCAGATAATTGTGCAATATTTCATACCATGCTTGGGTGCTTGGTTCAGTCAATATAATGCCTTGTGTAGTCTGCAAACCATGTTCCTCTTACTTGGGTCAACAAATCCATCATCTTGTTCAATATATACTTCCTCCTCTAATATCCATTTGATAGACCTTAAATGCTTTGTAGGCTACATATGCAAGTAGAGTTCTCACACCCTCCCATCTTACAACTAGGGTGAATGTCTCTCCATAGTCAATTCCTTCCTCTTGCGCATAATCTTTGCATAGTAGTCTTGCTTTATTCCTTGTTACCTCTCTATGTTCATTCATCTTGTTTTTGAATACCCACTTTGTACCTATTACATTCTTGTTGTCAAGTCTCGGTACTAGTGTCCATGTCTTGTTCTTTTCATTCTAGTCTATCTCTTCATTCATGGCTTGAATCCAGTCTTCATTGTCCAAAGCATCTTTTACTATCTTAGGCTCAAAATCAAATAGAAAACATGTTTCTTCTCTTAATTTGCCTCTTTTTATAACTGTAGAATCCTTTTCTCCTATGATTTGATTAGGTTTATGGTGCCTTCGTACATATTTTTCCAAAGTAGGCTCTTTCTCAGCTTCAATTTGATCATTCAAGTTCAGTTTAGGGTGACTGTGATTCAACATCTCCATCAGATAGCTCGACAGTCATCTCCTATTGTTTGGAAATTTTGTTCTGTGTCTCGGCAGGTGCAGACTATTGCTCAAAAACTTCTTTTTAGTTTTGTTAGAATCCTCCTCTTCAGGATATGTGAATGATCTGTAACTTTCAAGCTCAATCATGCTTTCAGCTTCATTTATTTCTGCATATTCATCAATTCTAACATTTGCACTTTCCACAATTTTTTTAGTGTCAGAATTCAAACATTTCTATGCCTTACTCTTAGTAGAATATCTAAGAAATGTGCCTTCTTCTCCTTTAGCATCAAGTTTACCATTTCTGTTATCCTTCAGTATAAAACATCTACTCCCAAAGATTTTAAAATAACTTATAGTAGGTGCATGTCCATACCATAGCTCATAAGGTGTAGTATTTGTACCTTTCTTGACTTGTACTCTATTCAGGGTATAAACAGATGTACTCATAAATTCTCTTCAATATTTATGTGCAACATTTTTCTCCATGATTAATGTTCTAGCACAATCCATGATAGATTGATTTCTTCTTTTAGCTATACCATTTTGTGGTGGTGTCCTAGGTGCTGACATCTGTCTTTTTATCCCTCAGTCATTGTAGAACCTATTAAACTCATTAGAAATGAACTCACCTCCTCTGTTAGATCTCAGACATTTTAGACTCTTACTTGTTTCCTTTTAAACTTTTTCCAAGTACCACTTAAATAACTGAAATGCATCATATTTTTCTTTGAGAAACATAATAGTCATCATCCTAGAGTAGTCATCTTCAAAAAGAATAAAATATTTGTCTCCATAGTAACTTTTCTCACCAATAGGTCCACAAAGGCCAGTATGAACCAATGCCAAAATATTTTCAGAAGTATGATTTTTTCTTTTAAAACTAGATTTTACTCATTTTTCCCAACTAAAATTGCTTACACATTGCATTCTAATGTTTCTTTAACTTAGGAAGCCCTCTAACCTTTTTCAATTTACTTATGCTAACCAAGTTATCAAATTAAACATGACATAGCCTCTTATGCCATAACCAAACATCATTATATTGTGCAAACAAGCATGTCTCTTTAGCTAAATCCAGATAGAACAAGTTACCTTTTGTTTGCTCACCACCTACAACTAATTCTCCATTGGAATCATAGATATTTTCTTTCCTATGATGGAATTCAACTCTGTAACCAGAAGTGTTTAGCTATGAAACACTCAACAAGTTATACTTAAGATCATCAACCCACTATACATCATCACATCTAATCTTGTTATTCAATTGAATTGATCCTTTCCCTTTGACTCTACAAGGTGTATCATTGCCAAACTTAACATATCCACCTTTGCAATTATCTAAGGTTTCAAATTTGTAGGTTATCACCAGTCATGTGATGTGAACAACCACTGTCAATAATCCAACAATCACCTTTTCTCATATAAGAAATTAGTGCAATTTTCTCATAATCATCAGAATCATCTTTCATTGCAACATAAACTACTTCTATATCATTTTCATCAGATTTTTCACATTCACTGTCAAAAGCTTCTTCACCTATATAACAAGATTTCTTACCTTTGTCTTTGTAATCCTTGTATTTTCTGTAGTCTCAGTCATCCTTTCTGTCTTTGTACTTTCTTTCTCTTTTTTCATCATTTTCATTCTTGTCAGGACATCTAGCAGCAATATGACCAACTTTGTTACAAGAAAAACAAATAATAGGAAGTTTACCTTTGAATTTTCCTTTTCTTCTAGCTACTCTCCTTGCCATAAGTTCCTCAAGCTCTTCTAGATCATCATCTGAGGTGTCACTATCACTGTCCACACATTTCTTTCCTTTCCTTGATTTGTTGATGACCATCTATGACTTGAATGCAGATTCAACAGCTTGTGGAGTATAGTTGTCAAAATTTGACATCTCAAATGTAGTAAGTCTGCCTACCAGACTTTACAGAGTTAAATTGTTATTAGGAGCTCATCTCAGTTCTTGAATTGAAGATACTCTAATAGCATAAATAGGAAGAAGTGTTCTTAGTACCTTGCTCATGATAGTGTCTTCATAAATGGTTCCCTTAGCTCCGCTGATAGCATTTACAACCTCCTTTATCCTATCATAATATTGCACTATATTTTCTCCTTCTTGCATTTTTAAATCATCAAACTTTCCTCACAAGCTTTCAGATTTGGCTCTTAGTACATTTGCATCACCTCCATAAATGGTTGCAAGGGCATCCCACATTTGCTTTGCACTTGTGCAATCCTTGATGTCCTCAAATTCATGATAGTTCAAAGATGATGCAAGTTCCTACATTGCTTGATTATGTTCATGCTTTTCTCTTAATTGTGCAACATTCAGAACTCTAGTAGGGGCTACATATTTTGTTTCAATATGTCATTTAGCAGAATCACCAATACCAGCCAAGTGAAGTTTCATCAAACTTTTCCATGCAAAAAAGTTTTCCTTGTTGATATTTGGTCCATCCCTTTTATACATCTTGATCTTTATCTCCAAGTACCTTCAAAAATTTTCAAGAGAACTCAGCTTTGATACCCATGGTTAGGATGAATTTAGAATAACTGAGAGGGGGGGTGAATTAGTTATCCTTAGGTCTTGATGTGCCCATATAAAACTTTAAACCAAATTCAACAACTTGGATTTGCTCGGCAACAATAAATAACAAAAGTGTGCAGTTTATTGTACTAATGAAATAAGCTTGCAGAAACTTAACAGTAAAACACAACAATAAAATTCACACATTTTGACACCATGATTTAACGTGGAAACCCAATATGGGAAAAACCACCAGTAACATGCTACAAAAATTTCACTCTTCGGAAGTGATGCCCTGTAAGGAGCCAACCCCGTTAAAGGTTACAAAACACACTGTCAAATGTGACCTGGTTAAAGGATTTAATCACCTTGTCAGGAGTAGCCTTGTTAGAGGACTTAGAACATTCCGATCTGACTATCACCTTGTTCAAATGATTTATACAATGACTGTTAGGTCAACCTAGTTAAAGGATTTGAATTAATACAATGGTTAGAAAGTAATCAGTAGGTGTGAACTAATACATACAACTTACTTTGCAAATCCAGATCCAATTTCAGCTCTAATGCTAATTCACTTAATGGCCTCCATTTTCATCTCAAACTTCAGATCTTCTTGGAAATCCGTCAAGAAATCTCTTTCTTCTTCTATGCTCAGCCTTCTTTGCTAGGTCTTTCCAATTAGTCAACTAACCATACAATACTCTTGCATACAACTTCTCCTTAGACTTGGATACAATGATAACAACCTCTGTAGGTTATATTATACCTCTTCACTAGGTCAGATAGATCTTTTTCCACTTAATCAAGTTCGTAGATCTTAGGTTAGGTCAGATCCAACGGATCCTTCCATCATTACATTTAATTTAATTCTCCAATATAGTCATTAATTAAACATTGAATTCATGCACTAATAATGATTTCCCATGCATTAAATGAATGAGGACCAATATTAATTAGCAATGCATATCCCAATAGAATCAACTATGTCGGCCATAGATCTCAAATCTCATCAAAAAACAAAATACTATTGCTCGGCTTTCTCTGTCTCCCTCAACATTCCACTAGTGCTTGAAATCTTCTTTTCTTTTCTCAACATCACCTTTCTCTTTGCTTGGCATCGAATTTTCTTTGGTCAACATTGACCTTCTAGTGAAGCGTCAGTGATAGATAAACAATGTATCACTTTACCAAAGTGCCAAATGATCAAGTACCCTAGTGTATAATCATAACTCAACCATCTCCTTGGTCTTCTTGTTATCCCATTCTTTTCATATCTTTACTAATCAATGGATAAGGTACTCAAACATACAACAATAGTCTCACAAGTTAAGGTTTGACATCAATGAAAAAATAGCAGTTGTCTAAATTGTAGCAATCTTTCCAACAAGAGTAACCCGACGAAAAAAATTTCATTGTTTCCCGACGAAAAAAAAAAAGGATGAAGATCTCGATGACAACTGAAGTCACACCAACGGAATAGTCAGTTATCACTGATGACTAACTAAAGTATTGACAAACACAATAGAGAATTCAGAAAATGAAAAAATGCCTCGCTGGCAAGAAGCTAAAGATAGAGTTAAAGGATACTTATCATTGTTTTATTCATCTAGATAAAGCTAGAGATAAGTAGTTTATTTAAAGCTGATTTTTACAGTTGGCAAGAAGATATCTGCGAGACAAATTAGGCGTTATGCTTTAAATCAAATTGGCTAGATTGTTTATCATGCCAAAAATCAAGAACCAAGAAACAATGAATATTATGTCTATATAAGAGACAAGCTTAATTCATTTTGAAAAGGGATTAAGGGGAGTGAATAAAAAGAGGATGCTAAAGAGAAACTGATGGAGAAAAACTTCAGGCAGTGTTGATCAAACAAACTAAATGAGAGCTAAGTAATTCTACAGAGAACTGACAAACAGTGAGCATAACATCACAAAGAAGAAAGTGTGGAGCACAAGGATTGAATTGATACATTTTTCAGAGAGGTAATATACTTAAATAGATCTAAAAATATGCAATTTAAGTGGCAATATGAATAGGTCAAAATGTTTCAGTTTAACCATTGAAGAATCAAGTCTCTTAACCAAGAATGACTTAATAGTCTTCTATATATTGAGGTACATATCAAGGAGTGCCAAAAAGGTCTATTCATGAAAGTAGCATTGGATATTCCCGATGCCTATTGACAGTAAAATAAAGAGGTTGATTCAAGGATGGCAGCATTAGATGCCCGATACTAAGTGACAACCTCTATGTATAAAATCCTCTAACAAGGTCACACCTAACAGTGTGTTTGTAACCTTTAACAGGGTTGGCTCTTAATAGGGCTCACTTTAGAAGAGTGAAACTTTGGGGTACCGGTCCCAGTGGTTTTTTCCCTTAACAGGGTTTCCACGTTAAAATCCATGTGTTGTGTGTGTATGATTCATTTCTTTACTGTTTTGTATCTTAAATAATTCATTCTGGGTATATCGGTATACTCTACATATTTAATGTATTTCGGTAAATAGATCACTGCTTATCGGTAAACATAAAGAAGAAGGTTTAACAAAGCAATCTGACAAGTAGTAAATTGATATAATTTATTCAAGGCATTCATCTTGTAGGATAGAAGATAACTTGAGAAATAATTTGTGGTTATAATTTTTGAAGGGTTGATTTAAGGATTAATTTTTGAGGCCACTGATTCAACCCCCCTCTCAGTTATTACTAACAATTGGTATCAGAGCTTGTGTGCTTAGAAGGAAGGTTTCAAAACCTAAGCCAAAGATCACAAGATGAAAATATGAGATGTGCCCAAGTTGAACAAAGAAAATTTTGCTTCATCACAGAGAAGGATAAGACTCCACTTATCAGGTATTGGTAATGATGTTACTCAATTCCTAGAAACTCAATATGTGTTTCCCACAGGAGAACCAATAGTTTAAGAAATGAGAGAGAAGCATGAACACAATGGCATGATGATAGAGATTTCTTCCTCACTCTCTGATGCCGAATTTGAAGATGTCAAAGAATGCAAGACTGCAAAGTAGATATGGGACAAATTGAAGCTTGTACATGGTGGTGAAAAAAATGTTTTGAGAGCCAAGGCAAAAATCCTTAGAGGAAAGTTTGATGATCTCAAAATGAAAGAAGGTGAAAACATCACTCAGTACAACACAAGAATTAAATAGGTAGTCAATGCTATCCAAGGATTTGGAGGTGTAATAGAAGAAGATACAGTGGTAAGTGAAATCTAAGAACCTTACTACCTACTTATGCTATTAGATTATCTGTCATTCAAGAAATGAGAGCAATAGAAGAAATGTTACTCTAGACAGTTTAATTGGAAGACTCATTTCATTTGAGATGAGTAACTTTGATAATAGTGTCTTACCAAACATACAGTTTGCATTCAAAACTTCTATGAGAATAAGTAAATCAAGTCATAAAAACACTATGAGAAAAGATAGTGATAGTGAAAGTGAAGAAGACGATCTTGATAAAATTGAAGCTCTTATGGCCAGAAGAATGTAGAGAGGCAAAGGTAAATACAAAAGAAAACTACCACTTGTTTGTTTTAATTGCAAAGAGATTGGACACTTTGCTCCAAGATATACTAACAAAAGAAAAGATGACAGAAGTAATGAAAAATCGTTTGAAAAGAATTCTGACAGAGGTGATTACAGAAGCTACCAAAAATCAGAAAGAAGACATACCCGAGACTATAAGGACAAGGGAAAGAAGGTTAGTTACCTAGAAAAATGCAACGATGATGATACTGACACTGAATCTGTTGAAGACGTCGACATGGTGTTTGTGGCTGTAAAGGATGATTCAGATGATGAAGAAGAAAGGTATGTAAAAATAACTCTCATATCTAAAATTAGCAAAAATGATGTTTAGATCATAGATAGGGGCTACACTCACCATATGACCGATGATAAGAAAAACTTTGAGACTTTTGAATACTATAATGGTGGTTCAGTAAGAATGGGTAATGACACACCTTGTCTAGTTGAAGGTAGAGGAAAAATAATGTTGAATAACCAGATAAAATGTGAGAATGATTATTGGGTAAATGGATTGAATTATAATCTATTAAGTGTTTCTAAATTGAATATTTCAGGCTACAAAGTAGCATTTGAAAATAAGATGGAAAAGATCTTCAATAAATCTGGAAATATGATTGGTACCAGTGAGCAAACAAAAGGTAACTAATTCTATCTAAATGATACTGACTCCACTTCTTTTATTGCTACGAACAAAGACATATGGTTATGGAACAAAATATTGTGTCATGTGAACTTTGACAACATGATAAAGATTATAAAAAAAGAGAAATGTTAGAGGCTTACCGACGATGACCAAGCCCGACAATATCATGTGTAAGAATTGTCAAAAAGGTAAAATGACAAAGTCTAGTTTTAAAACAAAAACCCATACATCTAATGCAATTATAGAATTAGTCCATACTAATTTATGTGGACCTATGAGGACAAAGGGTTATTATGGAGATAGATATTTTATTCTCTTTGTTGATGATTACTCTAGAATGATGACAGTCATGTTTCTAAAAGATAAATTAGAAGCATTTAAGATGTTTAAATGGTACAAAGAAATGGTTGAGAAGCAAAGTGGTAAGGAGATAAAATGATTAAGGTTAGATAGAGGAGGGGAATTTAGTTTAGATGAATTCACTAACTTTTGTAATGAGCATAGAATCAAAAGACAGGTCTTTGCACCAAGGACACCGTAGCAGAATGGAATTGTTGAAAGAAGGAACAAATTCATAGTTAATTGTGCAAGGACACTGATGATAGAGAAAGGCATCACCCAAATCTTCTAGAGGGAAGCTATCAGTACTGTTGTTTACACATTGAACAGAGTACAATTGAAGAAAGACACCAAAAAGACACCTTATGAGCTATAGTATGGATACACACCCAATGTAAGTTATTTCAAAATTTTTAGCAACCAATGTTATATCTTAAAAGATGATAGAAATAGAAAAATTGACTCCAAGAGTGATGAAGGAATTTCTCTAGGGTATTCTACCAAGAGAAAGGCTTATAAATGTCTAAACAAAGCCTCTAACAAAATTATTGAAAGTGCAAATGTAAAGATAGATGAATTTGCAGAGAAGAATGAATAGGAAAGCACTAAAGAACTAGAGGAAGACAATAAGTTCACTTACAATGAGGAACCTGATAGTCTAACCTACCAACAATATAGAGCTCCTAAGCAACAAATCATTGCACCTGAGCATTAGGCTGGAAATACCGACGATCAAAATATTGCTCAAGATGATGCACAAATTGATGAAGAACAGAATGAAGAAAAAAATGATGATCAAGATGATAGACAAAGAGCTATACTTGTACTTGCAAGATATGTCAGAAAGAACCATCCACAAGACCAGATTATAAGAGATAAAAGGGCTGGTATGAGAACTAGAATTAAGTCTCTAAATACAAGATGTCTTATTTGTGATTATGAGCCCAAATCTGTAAATGTTGCACTAGATAATGATGAATGGATTAGTGCTATGAATGATGATATTGAATAGATAGAGAAAAACAAGACATGGACACTTGTACAAAGGCCAGATGACAAGAATGTCATCAATACAAAATGGATATTCGGGAATAAGTTGAATGAGAATGGAGAAGTCGCATGGAATAAAGAAAGACTAGTATGCAAGGGGTATGCACAAGAAGAAGGAATTGACTATGGAGATACCTTTGTACCCATTGCTAGGCTAGAAGGAGTAATCATATTACTTGATTATGCTGCATATAAAGGATTCAAGGTATATCAAATGGATGCCAAGTCTACATTCCTAAATGGAATACTTGAAAAAGAGGTATACATTGAACAACCATAAGGGTTTGTTGATCCAGACAAGAGGGACATGGTATGTAGACTTCACAAAGACCTGTATGGATTGAAACAAGACCCTGAGCCTAGTATGAAATACTTAATTCCTATCTTATAAGTATTGGATTTGTAAGAACTAGTGAAAATAGTAATCTTTACTTGAAGGAAGATACTGATGCTAACACTTTGATTGCTGAGATATTTGTTGATGACATCATATTTGGAGGCAATGATATGCTATGCAAATAATTTGCAAATGAGATGAGAAAAGAATTTCAGATGTCTATGTTTGGAGAGATCAAGCTCTTTCTTGGTCTGTAGATCATGCAACAAGGAAAAGGTATTTTCATTACACAATCCAAGTACATCAAAGAAGTACTAAAAATATTCAAGATGGAAGAATCTAAACCAATTGGAACACCGATGGAAACTGGATGAAAACTAAAAAAGGAAGATAAGTCATTAGAGGTAAATCAAACTTTGTACAGATCAATGATTGGAAAACTCATGTATGTTGTACATACCAAACCAGATATTGCAGATGCAGTAGGAATAGTTGCTAGATTTTCTACTAATCCCAGAGAGTCACATATGACTACTGTGCAAAGAATCCTAAGATATCTGAAGAATATCGAGGAATGTGTCTTATGGTACAGAAGAGAAAGAAAATTTGAACTTTAGGTCTTTATCGACGTTGATTGGGCTAGAAATATTGATGACCGAAAGAGAAAAACTAGAGGAGCATTCCTCATGGGTGACAAACTTGTCACATGGATCAGCAAGAAACAAAGACACATCTCACAATCTACTGCAGAAGCAGAGTATGTTGCTGCTACTGCAAACTTATCAAATATTGCATGGATCAAACAGTTACTCGAAGGTGTGCATATGCAAATTTTAGAATGAGTAATTATCTATTGTGATAATACAAGTGTAATTAAAATTTTTAAAATTCCAGTCATGCATGCTAAAAAAAATCATATTGCCATCAAGTATCATTAATTGAGAGAAAAAGTTCAGGCAAAGTAGGTGATACTTGAGTATGTGCAATAAAATGAATAATTGGCCGATATCTTCACCAAGCCACTTCCCAAGGATGCATTTGAGTACTTGAGAAAGAGACTATGAGTCAGACCCTTGTCTAGTGGTCAATAAGCTGACTAGAAGGCTGCATCATCCTACATATTATCAGAATATCATTCATGATTGATGCAAGCAAAGAGATTAACTTTAAAGCTACATCTATACAAATAGGTATATATCATCAACAACCACTAGAGCATATTGTTGTGTTGCTGATGCATAAGGGAGATTCAAGGAATACATTATGGATGGAGAGAAAAGTTTGCTTGAAATTAATGTCAGATATTTGTGAGATATTTGTTTGGCATTTATATCAAAGGGAGAGAGATTATCCACATTATCACATCCTTCTAGAAAGAGAGAGAGATTATCCATTATCACATTACTCCAACAGGGAGAGATTGTATGTAAATATTATACAGAGGGAGAGTTGCTCACAAGTGAAATAGAAAACATCAAAAGAAAGGAGAATAGTCAAAGGGAGAGAGTTTGACACAGAAGGAGAATGCATCAAATCAGAGAAAGAAAGATTCTACATCCATTGAGTAAAGGGATTGAAGCCAAATAGAAAGCCTACAAGAATCAAATCAAAGCTACTTGAGCTTACCGAAAACCAAACATTTGTAATAGTTACATTAGGAAAGCTTGATGAAACTGTATATTTCATATTGTATTAGAAATAATATAGTATGATAATATAGTATGTTTCCATCAATGCCAAAGGGAGAGATTGATGACATGTAGCTGATTAAACATTTGAAGATGTTAAGTTGATGATCATGAAAGGCATTAAACTAGTTAATGTATTATATTGTCATTGATGTCAATTTAATATACTCTGTATGGTCATGGAGATAATGCCAAAGACTTCAAGGAACTCATGAATCAAGGATATGCTAATCAATAATGCATACAAGTCTAGTGTTCACTAAGTGATTGAATACACCAATGGAGTGCACCCGATAGTCAGAGTAAAATAACAAAGTCATAGTGTTTCTTGATGAAAAAATACACAGAATTATCGATGAGTAGAGTTATAGTGTTTCCTGACGAGAAAAACACAGAGTAACCCGATAGAGAGAATTTCAGTGTTGCCCAATGAAAAAACAAGGATGGAGATCCTGATGATAACTGAATTCACACCGATGGAATAGTCAGTTATCATCGATGACTAACTAAAGCACTAGTAAATTTTACCCTATTTTTTGATGAGGATTAGTCAAATTTTTGAGAACCATTGGTCGAATCGATGATAAAAACTATCATCAAATTTTTTACATCTCTTATTCAACAGGAAAAGTACTCATCAACATATCGACCTTCTTAGTGATTGAATTATCGACCGAATCTTTGTCTAAAAAATTGCTTGAAGCTAGAAGAATTGTAGATCAAACCTTTTATCTAGGCAACCAACGTTCATCGAAATTGCAACCATAGTTAGTCGGAATTGACATCAAACACATAGTAGTCTCATCGAAACATCAAACATAGTGTTTCTCTTTTGCAACAAAAGTTCATCAAAATTGACGTTGATCACATAGCATTCTCATCAAGCCTACTGATATTACAACGTCGAAAAAGTGACCAATACTAATTTTTGGTTAAAAAAATATATATATATTATAGAATGATCCAAATATATAAAATACATAGCATAAATATAAAAATGGTACACACAAGATCAATGTTTTGATCTCATAAAGGTAGAATGATAAAATCCCCAAATATGAAAGCTCCTATGGTGCCACGCGTGCTTCCCTACCTATGTAGTCAATCAATGAAAACCCCCTCAGTAATCACACATCTTCCATGTGTCTCTTAACATTGATTAAATAATGAAGGTATGTTAGTTTTAGCTTCAATTGGTTTTGAGAATAATTTAATATTATCTACTTAACAAGGCCAACCACATGAAGGTGGAAGCTCATCTAGCCCCTCCTAGGACACTCTTATGACCCTTTACGACACTTTAAGATCTCTAAGATGTATTCTTAGAGATTATAAAGGGTCATAAAGGGTCATAAGGGATCCTGGGACACAACATCTAAGAAACATAAATATAGGCATCATGGTCACAATTTTTTAGAGACACAACATAATTCAGTGGTATACCCAGATGATGCAATGCAACCACTACTCCTCCAATTCTAAGTTGGCACTAAACGATCCAAAAACCATAGATAAGGAATAAATTTAGAGAGCAAAGGAGGGCCATAACAATCAAAATAATATACCTCCACTCTCTACATTTATTCCTTATCTATGGTTTTTGGATCGTGCAGTGCCAACTTTGAACTGGAGGAGTAGTGGTTGTGTTGCATCGTCTGGGTATACCACTGAATTATGTTGTGTCTCTAAACAATTGTGACCATGATATCTACATTTATGTTTCTCAGCTATTGTGATATCTACATTTATGTTTCTCAGCTATTGTGATATTTATATTTATGTTTCCCAACTATCATGTTTATGTGCATGTTCTTTATGTGTTTGGCTTCTCTCCCTCCTCCAAAATAAGATTTTCCCACTCCAAATGGAGAATGCATGTGCAAATGCGTAGAATATATAGTGTTAGAAGGAATACAACACAACTTGACCTTCCTTGTAGGTTTTGGATCATACAGGAGCATACTGGATTAACCCCGGGTCAACACTTCAATGACATCAAACAGTGATGTAAAGTTTAGTATTTGTAGTCATTACAACAACATCAAGCACCAACTTCATCACAATATGATCACTAGACATGGCTGTATTTCTTCTACTTTTAAGATGCGCGGTCTACTGATCACTAGATAGCGCAACTTAAAAGTAGAAGACATAAAACCATGTCTAGTGATCATATTGTGCTAAAGTTGGTGCCTGATACTGTTGCAATGACTACAGACAGTAAATTTTGCATCACTGCCTGATGTCGTTGATGAGCTTCCACCTTCATGTGGTTGGCCTTCTTAAGTAGAGAATGTTAAACTATTACGCATCTGCATAGTCAAGCCATACACTTCTCCTTTCCTCTCTATTTCCTACACCTATATATATATATGGCTACACAACTAGATGCATGATATAAAATTCATATTTTATTACATACAAGATCGTAAGATAAGCTACATCAATAACTTAGCTAAATCAATCATAAGGTATTTAAAACTAGTATCGTA